>JAVQJG010120390.1:0-18298 GCA_036024015.1 Craterocephalus amniculus
GGTTGACCCGCTAATTTACGGATGACTTTGGGCTGTACATGTCCACAACATGAGATCTTGCTCGTAGCTTCTCATGCAAAAGTAACAGACATCTCTGCTTCAGCACGCATTCAGGAGCCTACATTCTGTGGGAAAATCGGCCGCCACCCGCTGAGTTGTTTGGATGGACTGCTAATTTCAGTGTGACAGTGGCTTTGGACAGTACACGACCACATGAGAACCACCAAACACTTTTCACTGTCTTAACTGAGCCATACGTAAAAGTAGCCCAGATTAGGCCCCAGCATGTCTGCTATCTGACATAGGCCATGCCCAAAGCTTTCAAACAGTAAAAACATGGTGCTGCCCAAACTTTGGACTGTAATTGTATTAAAGTGTCTGTACTTACATTTATGATGACAGCAACTTTGGCGACCCCTCTCAGTATGTTGTACCATATGCCTGCAGATATAAAGACAATGAACTGTTTATCGAAGCATTTTTAGCACCATTTCATCTTTGAGCTCAGAAAACGGATGGATTTCCATCACACCTACAGTATGTTTAACGTAACGCACCAATGTCTTTGGCTCTTGCTGCCACAGGTCTTCTCAACTCTGTCACAAATTTCTTAGCGTCAAGCCGGATTTCAATTATGTTGTTGAGTAGGGCAAATAGTGGAGCCAGTGGAAAGGACGCCACAAACAATGTGACAAATCCAAACTGGATGACTGGAAAAAAAGATGAACATTATTATTCACAGGACTGGAACTAGTGTCATATGTCCAAGTGCACAAGTTCTGCGTTTAACCTGAAATCTACAATCCAAAATAAACCGAGAACAATTTACTGTAATAACCAGCACAGCCAGACAAGCCTTAATATTCAAAGTACTGCACGATGGATGATCATAGTACTTTTTCATGACTTAATAACAAGAAAGTCAGCATGCATTTAGAAAGTTCATCTTGGTGTTACTTGAGAGTGATGATGTGGTTTTACTTAAAGTTCTGTGATGGCCAGCATGAAACAGAGCTGAAAGTATCCACCCAATCACAGTCACTACGGCTTTGTTTCTGCTTGTGTTTGTGCCGGGAACACAACATGGTCAGGTTGAAAGGACATCAGGGGTGCTACTGACTCATTTCCATGTACTCAGGTGTTAATCCAGCAAATGGCTCCAAGAAGTGGTCAGTTTCATATCTCTGCAGCTTCTTCTGTCTCTCCTCTTCTTGAAAAGTTCCTTGTTTCGACCGAATATAACGAATCAGCTTCTTCAGCTTGCTGAGGAACACAAACACAGATAACTGAACCGATTAATAAAATGAGTCAATAAATACATGAACGCATTTAATCATGTTGAGATAATGCTGGAAAAGTCTATGTTGGGTTAATAAAGTATCAGAAAATTTAAAATGTTTACTGCTTAATAACTGAGTCAACAAATCACCACTGTTTACGGCTGTTAGATGGTTTTGCAAGTTTTTCCTCTTTTCCCTCTCTTTTTAGTTTTATACTTAGAACATTTACATAGTTGCCTTCTATTGTGAAGCAGATGATTCTGCCTGATCCAATCATGCCTGCTCCATTGACTGAGGGCCTCTGGGAATTTAAAATTTGGTTTTCTTTAAGTTTCTTAACTTTTAGTCGGAAAAAAGACAGAAGTGATTGTTTTTGGTCCTGGTATGAGCTGTGGGTTTTTTCCCCTGTTGGCAAGGGGCCTCTGGCAGATTGTAGGAAGCCTACTGTTCCTAACCGAGATTTGGAACCATTTTTGAGACCCATTGTCACACTTCAGTGTTCTACGAAACTTTTTTAAATACAATCTCATACTTGTCTTTTGCCCCCAAGGGGATACCTTTTGCTCTACAATAATTCTGAGGTTTTACATGCTAATTAAAGGTACATTTATGCAAATGTTTTTATTTAACAGTATGTTAAAGAGCTAAATAATGATGTCAAATCTAAAAACAAACATTTTGTGCTACTTTTTTCTTGGCCTAGGCAGGGTTGAATTGTAAGGGCATATCTACTGCATGTAGCAGTTCAACTTACACAGTTGGGAAAGATTAAAAATATCCTGTCAAGTGATCATTTTTAAACCTTGGAGCTCATCTGGATCACTGTAATTCTATGCAAGCCTAGGTTGTCTCATCTCTACTTGCTGCAAGATGCTGCTTCACACCTTTTACCTTTAAATGTAAAATGGAAGAAAGCACTTAATTCTGGGTTTATCCTCATTGCACTGGTAGCTTATCCGGTTTAGAGTTAAACTGTTACATGGACTGCCCTTCCTGGTACCTCAGATCAGTGAAGGCAGCTGCTCCTGGATGTGAAAGGGCACAGCAGAGGCTCAGAGGGGACAGGAATTTTACTGTTGAAACTCCTAAATTATAGACCTCCTTGCTATTACATGTTTAAAATCATAGGCTGTTAAGACCCACATACTGTGCTTGGCTTTTAACCTTTGGACAAGTTGAATTATGTTTTTTTTATACTTATATTTCTTGTCTTTTATTTAGATAAAATTTTATATAATTTCTATATATTCTGATGTATTTTTATTTCTCTGCTCAGCATGTCATTGATTGCTGTTTTTTTATCACTTTATCAGGAACTCATTGGAAATTCAAAATTTCAACCAGAAGAGTGTTATTGTGATACTCATGAATTTTACAAGTCTTTAAAAAAACTTTTTCTAAAATAATATATTTTAAACCCAATCTAAATAAAATATTTGGATCGTAGCCTGGTCTTTGATGACTGGTGAGGACACCTCCATGAGGCTTTGTTATTTCATGGAGAAGCATGTATGTTCTATGAAGTGATCAAATGTGGTCAGTCACTCACCCAATAAAGGGTTGAAGTGTGCCAAAACAAAGTAGACTTAGCAGAAGCATGATGGGTAATATTGGTTTGTAGAAATGGGAATCAGCTACTTTAAAACAGAAAATCCTGGTTATCCTACTTATGTTGAACCAAAAAACATCCAATCGTGGCTTTTGACCGTTAAAGTAAAGGATTATTACACTGAAGTGTACTTACGGTATTCCAATCTCAAAAAGGTTGTTCTGAATGAGTTGCTTCCCCAGCATGGTGATACTCAGCTGGATACACAGCTCCATCAGGCAGCCTCCATGAGCACACTGTGTATAAAGCAGTACACAGAATATAAATGCAGGCATGCGCTGAATGATATTAGTACATGTTGGAGTTTCTAAGTTTGTATAGTGTTCCAGATTAATCTGCATGTAGTTAATGATTTATCTAGATTTTAATTTTTCTGTTGATTTATCATGTTGTATGACCTTTAGTTTCCAGGTGAGCTTCTTTAAGGGAAACTACTGAAGACAGTCTGATTTCCACGCAGTCCTGCTAGCCAGTACTTATAGTACATATATACTTATAGTTAGGGGTGGTTAGCCATCTCTTAGCTTTGCTGCCATAGGCTTAGACTGCTGGGGGACATCCCATGATACACTGGTCTCTTCATCTCTCTTTTCCTTATGTTTCATTGATAAACATATGACATCATTAACATATTTATCCTCTCAGCAGATCTCCCTGGATAAAAGCTGTGATGTCTGTTGATCTCCATTTCTGTCCTCTCCATCCCAACCAGTCGAGGCAGATGGCCGCCCTCCCTTAGCCGGGTTCTGCCGGAGGTTTTTGTCTTGTTAAAAGGGAGTTTTTCCTTTCCACCGTCACCTCTAGCATGCTCAGGATGGGGGACTGGATCACAGTCAAGATTTGATGCAGTCTGTTGGTTTCCTTAGTTAGGCTATTACAATAAATTGGTTTGTATGAATTCAGATAACAATATCGCTCAAACTGATGATGTGAAATGCCTTCCGATGACATTTTTGTGAATTAGTTCTAAAAAACATACATACAAAAAACTAAACTGCTAACATAGGATTCCTCTACACGTCTAGTTCCAGTCCACACGACAGTCATGTGCCCATCAGGTCAGGGACCAGAAGCTTAAAACTAGGTTCAACTGCAGAATCAACATTTTGGCAATGGCAGAAAAGATCCGGTAAGTTTCCCACAACGAACAAACTCTGCTGCTCATGTCACAAATTCCTTTTCCTGACAAATTTGGCTCCATTTCCAAAGGGAAATAATTAGGCTTTCCAGCTGTGTAATACTTGTTGTCAAGTACCATCATTAAAACAATGAAACAATCTACCAAACACTTATTTACCTTTGGTGCTAAGTTTTATAAAACTTAATGCATTTCTTAATAGTTTAAAAAAAACACCTCAACTTTATATTGAGGTATATTTTATATACAAAATTGTATACTGAATGTATAAAAATGTAAAGGTTACCTCTTCCATTCTGTAAGATTCAAACACATACAAATATCTTCCCGGTCTGCCCACCAGTCTGCCGAGAAAATTAGACAAGTGCACATTATTATAGAGCTAATATGACTGAAGCAAACCAGTGGAAATGAGCGTTCACCAACCTTCCCCTGAAGAAAGCTATGTAGATGATGGGAGTGAAAGCGTTGACAAACTTGAGGATAAAGGTCTTGAATATGAGTCGTTCCTCAAAAATCTTCTCTGTTTTTGGAGCCTCTAAAAGGAAAAACAAGCTCTTTTTAAACATATTGTTTTCAATTTCAAAATTTTTTATCAAAGAAAAAAGTCAAATGAATGAATGTGTATTAATTTACAAACATTTTTCTTCTTTTAAAGCTACAGCCACTGGTTCTAAAAAAGGTTTGGTCACTGTATGAAATTTAAATTAAACTAAAGGTAATGATTTACAAATCTCAACCCATATTTAATTTCCAGTAGAACATAAACAACATATCAGATGTTGAAAGTAAGACATTTTATCATTTCATGGACACAATGGCAGAAACACTGAAAAAGGGGCAACAAAGGGCTGGAAAAGTAAATAGCACAAATCAGAAAAATCTTGAAGAGAATTTGACAAATAATTAGGTTAATTGGCAACAGATCAGTTACATGACTCGTGTACAATTTTGGAAAAACAGTACAACCAGTTGAGACACAAATATTTCATTTTGTGTATGGGTTTTTGTAGAATCCAGATTTTACTTTGGCTTTGTCCCCCCGTGCACAGAGATTCCTCCTGATTCTCTTATCTTATAACACACAGTGCCATCTTCAAAGTCTTCCCAGCATCGTTTTGAGGAACATTCTCTTTCTACATGTTACACGTACCCAACACGGTGAGCCATCGGGCCACAGCTCCATACACCTCGTCCAGAATGAGGATGACCACAAGGTTGATGATGGCTGCAGTAGTTTTAACTGTCAGCTGCACATGGTTCCTTGTGACTGAACTGGAGCTCATATGAAGAGCGGCTTTGGTGGAGATCCGGTAAAGGATCACACCAAACACAATGGCAAATGTAACACCAATCTGACAGCGGAAAGGTTTACAAGATTACAGAACAATGACACAAGGACCTGAGAGGCAGTGCAAGAATTTAACAATATATGTAGATAATCTCTCACCATCAGCAGCATCATGACAACGTTGGTCATGTAGGCAGGGAGTCGGTCTTGGCAGGTGAGCTTCTCCACCTGCGTGAAATAAATAACATAATGGCCACAGTGCATTCACATGTAACCATATCAGAACAAACAGGCCTCCTCTTCCTCCCCCTCCAGCCTGTCTTTTTCCTGCAGTCAGGCGAAGAAGCATCTGCAGAGCCTGAAACAGAATAAGGCTGCAGGTCCAGATGGAGTCAGGTTCTGAAAACCATCTCAAAACAGCTATGTTAGATTCTTCAGAGTCAGGAAAGAGTTGCTTTGATGTGGAAAACATATTCTGCCATATTCCATTGTTCCAGTTCACATTTCCACCCATCTGAACCAAATGAGTACAAGCCAGTTGTCCTGACATCTCACATCATGACAGTTCTGCAGAATGTTATTGGCTCACCTTGATAAACAAGTGAAGACCCATAACAGTTTGCATATTAGAATGGGTTCAGTGCTTTCAATGTGCTTTTAATATATTTCAGCCGCTCTGTTATGTAAGAGGCTCCATAAACTCCAGAGGATGCCTCCACAACCACCTGACCAGACCACAATTTGTGAGACTTGAAGGTTGTGTGTCTGAGGTGCTGGTCACAGCACAAGAGCACCACAAGGAGCTGTACCCTCACCATTTCTCTTCAAGCTGTACACCTCAGACCTCCTATACTGCTGTCATCTGCAGAAATACTCTGATTACTCTGAAGTTATGGGCACATCAGTGAAAGATGAGAAGCTGAGTACAAAGAACTGGTCAGTCGGTTTGAGATGGTGCAGAAACATCACCTTATCTTTAACACAAACAAAACAAAAGAGATGGTTGTTGACCTCAGGAGGAAGGCCCTGTTTCCATCCTGGGAGAAGAGGTGGAGGTGGTGGAGGAAGACATGTACCTCAGAGTTCAGATGGACAACAGACAGGACTGGAAATGCAACACAGAAGCATCTAGAAATGACAGACTCTACATGTTGAGCCTTGGAACCTCGGAATCCAGCTCTGCTCGGCTTCCCTATGGGGTTCCACAAGGGTCCATTTTGGGACCCTTGCTTTTTTCACTATACTTACTACCACTGGGATCAATCCCGAGAAGGCATGGCATCCTTTTTCATCTTTATGCTGTCAATAATCAGCTATATATGCCACTTAAGAAGGAAGATTATTTCTCGCTAGCACCAGTTCTGGCCTGTCTTGATGACATCATAGCCTGGCTGGCCCTCAATTTTTTACACCTTAATGAGGAGAAAAATGAGGTGATGCTGTTTGGTCACAGTGGTCGTCATGAACTTCCCCTTGCTGATTTCAGCCCTTTGGCCAGTTTTTTAGGGCCACTGGTTTCAAACTTGGGTTTTAAACTGGACAGTGATTTTAAACTGGATTGGCAAATCAGCTCAGTGGTCAAGTCCAGCTTCTTTTACATTAGACAGCTGGCCAAGGTCAAACCTTTTATTGCACATAAGCACTTTGAAACAGTAATACATACATTCATAACATAATTGCTGGCTTACTGTAACTCACTGTACTTTGGGGTGAGCCAGTCCTCCCTCCCCCTAGCTGGTGCAAAACGCAGCCGCACGCCTTTTAACTGGAGCTCGTGAGAGGGAGCACGTAACCCCCATCCTAGCCTCCCTTCACTGGCTGCCTGTACGTTTTAGAGTTCATTTTAAGATTCTTTTAAATGCTTTAATTGCCCCATCCTACCTCTCTGAGCTTCTCCATCTTTACCATCCTGCTCGGTGCCTCAGGTCAGCTGACCTGCTGTTCCTGGACCTACCGAGGTCTAAACGGAAGCTCAGAGGGGACAGAGCTTTTTCAGTTGCCGCTCCGAAACTGTGGAATGAGCTCCCACTCCACATTCGACAATCCACCTCACTGTCCATTTTTAAAACTCATCTTAAAACCCATTTTTATTCCTTGAATTTCAACCCGGCATGACATTGTGATCACTGTTTTACTGTTTTATGGTTTATGTGTAGTCTTATATGTTTTTAATGGTGTAATTGTTTAGTTTTTAAGAATTGTCTTATTTTTTTAAAACTAGCTTGGAAACAATGGTGCAATTATTTTCTCTTTTTTCTGTTTTATTATCCTTATGTTGGTTTGTATGTTGTTATGTTATATAGCGCTTTGTGTCAACTGTCGTTGACTTACAGCGCTTTATAAATAAAGTTGAGTTGAGTTGAGAAAGCTGAGATCTTTCAATGCCCGTACCAAGATGTTTATATACAGCAACACTTGCGGTCTCCTTTTCTAACACACTGAGATGCTCCTCTGTAACCCAGACAGAAACAGGAAGTCATTCCTGCTTCATTTCATCCTTTTCTTCAGTGACTCATCTCTGGCAGAGAGGAAACAGCCTGAATAGTCACTGCTGGTAAATGTATCTTTTTCAAAGGGATACGTAAAATATTCACTGTTGTGTTAAAACTGATCTAGAACAATATGATCTTCTGCAGGCAGCATACTGTATAATTACCTTGTGGCGTTGTGTTGGCTCCTTCTTTAGGGACTTCTGCATTACTCTGAATTCATATTCAGCCCTGGGATGGTCCTGTGATGGTGACACAAAGTGAAACATCAAAGTAAAGCAGATGCTAAACTGGGCATAAAGACAAAACTCTGTCCAAAAACCTCCTCTCAGACGTTTTCATATAAAATATGCAGATCACAGACTGTAACATAATTGTGAGATGCAAGAAAATACATTTCAATCATTTTCAATGCAATGGATGAAAAAGAAGCTCATACAAGACCCTATTTATGAAAACAGAGCATATAGTTTCAACATGGCAATGCAGGGGGCTCACAGTTTTTCAGTATTTGCGTCAAAGGGATTATAAAATATCGGGAACATTTACAGTAAACCTGCTGTTATTTGAATCCTCGTTGTTTCAAACTCTCAACTGCTCTGGACTGCCACCCTCTAGTTTTCCTACTAGAATTATTACAATAAACTGATGAAAACATTTTAAAAAATACTTTACTTTCAGGGGAATCTGTCTTAGAAAAAAAACAGGAGTGAAAATGTTAAGGAAAGGATGTATTTATTCATAACTTTCTCGCTAAGCCACTTTCGTTTCTATACTTGCTTGGATTCATTTTTTAAATTCCTTATTTATTTTTATTCATTATTTATTCATCTATTTATTCATTATTTTTCAATGTAGTTGTTCATAAAGTATTCAACCTATTTATTCACTTAAATTCTGTTTATTTTTGGCATATTTTATGTTTATATATGTTTATTGGCATATTTGACTCCGTTGAAACCTTGATAGGAAATGTACGTAAAAGAGAGAGGGGGGATCTATGCATGCGTATATATATGTATGTGTGTATAGGTATGTATGGTCAGTAGGTGTACAGATGAACTTATGAACACATAGCCATCCTCACCACCTGAGCCACCACTTTTAATAGTTTTATGTGATAAAGGAAGACAAACATTTGATAATGGCAACCTTTAGAGGTGTAGTAAAAGTAAGCAGAGATGGAAAAGCTGAAGGAAATGACTGCAGTGATAAAAGAAAGCAGAGCAGAGTGTAAATACCCAAGTTTTCAAAGCCCTGCAGCATCCAGGAGAAGTTTTTTTAGTTCTCATCTTCAAAGTTTTTAGTGTCAAAATACAGGTTAGTTTGTACAGTAAGTATGTCAAATGTAAAGTCACTTTTCCAGTTTGACTGTTTCTTAACATAATAATTGTAAAGTGAGAAAATAATTCAAGAAATAAATCATGTATGATTGGTTGAGGTCAGCAGTTAGCAGAATAAGCAGAGAAAAGCAAGAAATTTAAAGCTGAGGGGAAAAGTTAAACAAGTAAAAGGGATTTATTCAAACCTTGAGAGCTTCCTGTAAACAATAAAAAAGAGAGACAAAGGAAGAGTCAAAAGTCAAATAAAAAAATCCAAAATATGAGCTCATTTTACATGTGATGACAGCAACACATCTCATAAAGTAGATCAAGGCCCATGTTTTTCCACAATGCAACATCCCCTCTTCTTTTAACATCTGTCTGCAAACATCTGGGAAGTGAGGAGACCAGCTGCTGGAATTCTGGGAGAGGAACATTGTCCCATGCTCTGATGCAGGATTCTAGCTGCTCTACAGTCCTGGACCTTCGTTGCTGGGTTTTTGCTTTCATGATGCTCCAGATGTTTTACATAAACAGCTCATTCAGAGAAGACAGTGGTGTCTCTGGTTTCTGCTATTAAATAGATTCAGCTTCAACCTAGAATTCACAGTGAGGTGCTGCCTGATCCAAAACACTCTGAGCATCTCTACATCTGAGAGATTCTGCTTCTCTGTGGGGCTCTTTTTTATACCTGATCATGTCACAAACCTGTTAATAAATCCCCAGATTATGTTCCTTCAGATGTTTATATATACGTTCCAGGTTTTTTGTTCCTTGTCCAAACCAAATGAGAAATGTTGCTGCCATCAGATTCAATATGAGCTTCCTCTCAGTTTTTCATGTTCTATTGTGTATAAAGATGTAGCTTTGTGATTTACTAATCGCTGTTGTCCCTTTTTATTTACATCTTTATTTACACCTTAATGAAAATCTGGGCTAATAATATATACACATCTATACAGTATAACCCTAAACTTTCAGTCACTTTGTCTTATTTTGTTATTTCACGGAGTTTGATGTGATTGTGAAGGGCCTCACCTCCTCATCTTCAAACCCTGTTAGGTCCCATTCATAGTTCAGTCTCATCTGTCTCCTTTTCCAGTGCTCCATGAACATGGCAGCTTTGGAAAAAAAAAAAGGGAAACATTAAAATATAAACAAATTAGGTCTAAAATTGTGACAGGGGAGCTGGTACATGAGGTAAATGTGATTCAGTATGGTCCATGTTGTTTTTGTTTTGTTTGTTGTTTTTTACACAATGAAAGAGATACTGATCGCACTGAGATGATATTTAATCAAAAATTATGATAAAACAAAATATTGTAAATTGTTTGAGTGTTTTTGTGGGTCTTGTTTGACTCCATTATAGTGAAGATTCTCCCAAACTGCACTGACAACGACCAGTAACTGGACATACAGTATATTTCTTCCTGAAATTGATTTAATCAGAGCTTCCAACTGACATATTTGCATGGATGCTGGATAAACTTATCAGTTGTGTGTTCATATGATGGAAAGATTTAACATGACTGTAACACTTTAAACATAATGTCTACTGATTTGTAATAAAAAGACAATGAAAAATATTCGATTAGATTTGAACAAGTATCTGCTTGAACAACTCGCTCTGCCCATCAGGATCCTCATTAATTTGAAACTTTCTGTTTTCCACTAAAACATGCCGATCACACTTCAGCTTTGTTTTGCCATTTCGCATATCTTTTCTGTATGTCATCATGTCATCCTTTATCCCCCATGTGGTTAAAGCATGAGCAGAAACAACATCCACCACAGAAAACAGAATGACATGCATTTAATGTCCTGTTAATCACATTGTAGAAAACTAATGCCAAACTGTCTGGATTTAATACCCCTCCTCTGCCACCCCCTGTAAAATATTCTGCATCCATAGTACTAATGTTAAAAGGCTTTTAAGTTCACTCCATGTCTGAATCATTAAATGGTTCTGCTTATTCCTCCTCCTGCTTCCCTTAAAATGCAGAAGTCCTTGTTTAGCAGTAAAATAATCCATCATGGCTGCGTCTATAGGCTTGTATCATCTCTGTTTAACTAGGCAGATCTTGTGAAGCACTATTATGGCTGTGTCTCATTTAGAAGGCCATGCGCTTTGAAGTGCGCGTACTTCGTCGTCCACAGAGTTCCCTGCTTAGTGCGCGCTCTCTGAAGCAGCCTCCTGTCACGGAAAGCCGCTGAAATGAGACGGGCCTCGCTGAAGACCTTTTCCCATGAGCCCAAGTCCCGTTGCCTAGCAACTATAAGTATTATTATTAACTACATTATCATTTAATATGGCTTTATTCTGTCAGGTAATATTGCAATTGTGAGTATCATAATTATATGAATACTAAGCTTCCTGTTACTTTAATGTACT
Organism: Craterocephalus amniculus; assembly: GCA_036024015.1. NCBI lineage: Eukaryota > Metazoa > Chordata > Actinopteri > Atheriniformes > Atherinidae > Craterocephalus > Craterocephalus amniculus. The sequence goes on from JAVQJG010120390.1 coordinate 11,522, forward strand.
GTGATATGAAAAGCAAAAGCAATAGAAATAAAAAATAAATAAAAAAATAAATAGCCTAGATAAAGTGATTTTACCGTCACATCTTGACCGATTCCAGTCAGTAAAGGTATATTTACATTAACATGAGGGACATTTAGCTACAAAATGACGTTTCACATTATGAATTACTAGGTTTTGCCTCTAATGGCACACTTATGTGAACGTTCAGGACAAAATAATTTTTAATTAACTTTTAAGTGCATTCAGCAGTTGTTCCCAGCCCGTGACACTATAAAAATCCACAAATATTCAATCTTGTCAGACTTCTATGCCGTAGTTTAATGCACATAAGCTTATATTTTCAATGACTGGCTTGTCACGTTACTAAAGAAAATACTTCCACGTTTGTACCCCTCCTTCTGTTGCGCGCTGTCATCCATTTCACTCTGCATTATGGGACAGAGTAGGCCGCAGAGGTTACACCGCATACATCCTTCTTTTGATCCCAAACGAAGTGCGGGTTTGGAGGGTGGATCAGGAGGCTTCATCTGATTGTTTTGTAATGGGACAGTCCTTGGCGCGCGGCTCTGACATATGCAGCCGACAAATCCGCACTTCAAATCGCGTGGCCTTCTAAATGAGACACAGCATATACCAGTGCTTCTGTAAAGCTGGTGTAGTCTGACTAACCCCACAAAGCCATGAATATAGAGAAGAAGACGGTGGCAGGGTTGTCGAACAGGTGGCTGGCTCGGGCAGTTCCGCAGGCTGTACTGAGTTTCCAGTAGCTACACACTCTGTCACACAGAGGACACATGGTGATGTTGTTCCTTGGGTGGCAGATCTCCATGCTGGAATCCGGACACAAACACAGACAACAGTCATATTTCTGTCACTATGGAGCTTTCTGTCTTTGCAAACATCATTAGCCTGAGAATGCACCTGTCCATTGGTGGCATGGAGCTGCTGCAGCTCGGATTATATTCAGGCTTTTCCTGCCTCTTCCGTCAGCTATGCAGCCTCTTTTTTAGTGTAGATCTCTTGAACATCTTTTTAACATAATGGTTACTTTGTTGGTATCTTTGGGTGATTCATGTCCCCTCTTCTTCCTTAGCTGTTACATTTCATAGTCTCCTTGAAGCTCTGATTTCCTGACAGACAGAAGTTCTGGTTCGTGTAACACTGAAGTTTCCTGACATGAACTCGTACACTGAGTGTGTGGTGAGTGTATGCAGTGGATGAAGAAGGATGCTGGCAGGAAGTCATAATATCCTGTAGATGATGAGAAGCAGGTAGAGGAAGGACGGGAAACAACAGATTCTCAGCTCACTGATCAAACTTTTTGTTTCCACACTTTTTGTTCCTCCTTTTTTTTTAAATTTCTATTCCTTTCTGTTATTTTTTTACTTCCAAAACTTTGATTTTATATCAGAAACTAAACAAAACAAAAAGCAGCACCTGACTGCTTTTAAAGTCATTAACATCACAATGTATCATCCAGACAGGCATGAAAAAGTAAGTCCTCCATACAAAGAACCACACTCTGGGACTACTGGAAGTCCTTCAGGGTTGCAAACACCCTACCCATCAAGGTTTTTTTTTATAAACTGTGATTTGGTAGGACTATATCAAATGGATGCATATGACCAAATGCAGTATATTTGGATATTAGAATTATCAGTTGAAATAATTAATTGCTCTTCAGGCTGATGGCTGCTGGCAGGAATGACTTCCTTTGTTGCACCAGACCTGATGAACCTGAGAAGCCTATATTGTTTCCTCATCAGGTCTTGTAAAGGATGTGAAGAATGAGGTCATTCAGCATTCAGCTCTAGGACCAAGATCAGTCCCTCCAACACAACCTGAAGTGTCTGGTTCTGGTTCTGCTGCCCCAACAGATGCTGCAGCACAGACTTAATTCTCCACTACAGACTGAATAAAGATGTGAAACATCTTGGTGCACATACTGAGATGTAGTCTGCTCCGTCCGTTCTTCTAGATGCTTCTATGTTGCATTTACAGTCTAGTCTGTTGTCTAGCTGTATGGTTCCCAACCATTAATGTATTCATTTTGACACTCTTGATGAAAGTCCCAAATTCATTTCATAAATCTAGACTGATCTTGGAGGGGTCAGGTTCCCCAGTTTGGTAAAAGCTGCTCTAGCTGAACTCAAACATATCTGTAGTCGTCCTCTACCTCCAACACATCTCCCAAAGGGTAAACAGTGCTTGGCTTAGTCCTTTTAAAATTGTCAGCAATTCCACAGCGAGCTTAAAATTTTTGAACCATAAAATTTGACCCTCCCTCTGTGCATCAGGATCACTAACTTTAAAGTCTGGCACAACATCCACTACCTTAGTCTCTGCACTGTAACAAAACTGATCATTTTAGATGGGAGAGAGGTAAGCTTGACAGCTGGTTATCGCCCTGAGGGTATTAAGCTGAAAGCCAAAGTCACAAATATAATCAAAACCACCATGGAGATGATAAGAAATACAGAAGATCCTACCGCTCAGAGGACATGTGAAACAACCCTGGTCAGACTGGTACACAGGACTCTGACAGACCCTAGAATCATTTTATTTTCAGAATATCAGCATCTCTCTTCAGGCCAGTTCATATTAGCCTTCCTTTGTACTAGTGTCCATAATCGCACGTTCCCTTCACAGTGGAGCTGATACATGAAGTTGAGGATGGTACACACAACTTATTTTTAAAACTTTTTTTTACTTCAATTGAACCTCTTTTATCTCATCTTTAACTGGGTGAACTTATTCTATCATTTTTATGTTTCTTTTTAAATTTCTGTTTTCTTAAAGCATACAGTTGTTTAGATTTGTTCTTGTTGTGAGTGTACACCTCAGTGTTGTCCAGTCAATGTACAGGATGCATATTTATTGTGAGGATGCATGCGACTGTATCGGCAGGCTTGCATAAAGACTGGACTGGACCCCACCTCGGTAAATTACCCAGATACATGCAGTTTTCACATTTCTGTAACTCCGACAGTGTGTACAAGTGTGTTTGTGTTTACCTTGGTATATTGTCATCAACTGTTGCACATCCATACAGAAAGACGATGACCCCCACCAGAGATGCAGGAATGAGCATCTGGGTGTACAGACCCAACCAAGCGAAGTAAAGACCAATCTTCTCCCCAAAATACTTTCTGCAGGACAGACAAAGATGCACCTTAAGTCCAGGTTCATCATGGTTTAATCTGTTGCCTTGTAGCGTCCCGAAGCAGAGAAAACACATTTCACAACTTATTTTCCAGCCCACATCATGAGACAGCTGCTTTTTATTTTACAACGGTGTCACATGCCAGCAACTGAATATCAACACGGTGTCAGTTTTTAATGCGCACTGTGGGGGACACTGTCAGAGAGGGAAAAATGAGAGAATTGGAGGAGCAATTGAAAGTCCAACCAATCTGGCTGATGAGATCTCAGAGACCAAGTCTGAAGAAGTTCATTAGTGTTGGTTGAAGTACACATTCGGTTTCCAAAACATTTTTCACACAGGTAAATCAAAAAACAACCCCTGCCTGCCTGCTGCTGTCTGTTATGTTTAGGAAATATGTCCTTACCGCACAAGCCCGATTGGCTGGTACTTGTAGAAGACGCTGTAGTTTGCCCACTCTTCATACAAAAGCTGTGTAAAATAATGAACAATGATTAGTTCTTCAGCCATGCTTGTCTGGACAAACGTAAGTTAACCTTGTCTAAGATGAGTCATGTCCTACAATGTTCTGCTTATTCTTTGGGTAAACATGCAAGCAGAAAAACAGACTGACCAAACCAACCACATATCATGTGGGGAAGTTGAAATGATACGCAAAATCAGCACATTAAAGGGACTGTACCCGATTTCACGTCCAGCTAGTTTTGGTGGGACGCTCTTTCTCTGCCAGGTTAATTTTCGGAATGTCCAGACTCCGATCAGCCAGTAATAGCGTTCCCATAGTGATCTGGTATTAAGTTAAACCCCTTAGCTGAGAAAAAGCGTCACAAAAAAGAGAAAAAAACTAGCCGCTATCGCTAACTAAGCTAGCCGGCCGTGAAATTTGGTATAGTCCCTTTAAAGTGGGCCTAATTTATCTAAGTTTGATGTAAGTGGCAAAATAACTTATGACCACAAAAAACTGTTCCCAATGCCACTTTTACAAAACATGAAGGTTCTACGTATTGAAAACAGTAAAAAAGGGAAAGGGGAGCAAGTGAAAATTTTGTTCTGTTTATTGGAAAATTCCAAAAGTTACAAAAAAAATATTCACAAGAGATAAAGTGTATTGACTGTAACCAAAATGAAACAAAACAAAACGATCAGACAACTGTTGCTCCTTGTCCTGCTCCATCAACCTGACACCTTAACCTCACACTAATAGAGCATGATCACTCTAATTGTCAAACTCGTGCAGCAGTACATTAAAAGGAGCTTAAACGACAGTGTAGCTACTAAAAACATAAATATTGTACATAAATAAACACTAAAAAACATAATCACACATTTCTCTAATTGAAATAAATATTACTTACTATACCTTAATTACTCCTGTGACAATATAAATTCTAGCTCTAACATTTGGTAATAACAGATGTGTGGTCTTGTGGTTCATGTGTGAATCATATATCAACATCTATTCTTACCTTTCTGTCATTAGGTTCTGCACTCTCCTCATTAATGTCTCCCTGAAAAAGCAGAAATGACAAACAAGAACTAGATACTTGTGAAGTGGTATCACACTAACACATCAGTGGAGTAAAACTGCTACACTTCAATAAGAGAATGGGAGAAATTCACATCTCTAACATACAGAGAAATATTCCTCTCAAGTGCACTTGTTTGTCAAAAGAGCCCCATTGTGAGAAGCTATAATGTTAAACACACCGCTTTGCCAGCACACTTACATCGTGAAGAGGGTAAGCTGCTGTGTATACTCCACTACCAAGTAGACTGGTGATACCTGCCAGGAAAACACAGATGGAGGTTTGAATGTGGTTCTACATTTCTGTTCAAATGAATGAGTCCAGCAGAGGGGAACCACCTCCAGGGAATGACACATTACCAAAAGATATTTGCAGTTAGTTTTCTTTTTGGTGTGTTTCTGGGACTCTGGTTTTAGGTGAGATACTTGATTTCTTTTAAGCTTGCACAACAAATCCCCATGTAAATACGGCTGTTTGCACCTGTTATTAATCGCGTGAGCAATGTTAATTCATCACCCGCAAACCATGGAAACAGAGCTAAATAATAGCGGGGCAACTGATTTTGCAGTCGCAATTTGGAATCTTTATTAATCAAGGCCTATGTAGTTTGGAAGTTGCCAGACTAAAATGGATCTTTGGAAAGATCTGATCAGACTCATATCCTTCCCTCAGATCATTACGCTGGAGATAAGATGCATAGCCCGAACTAAACATCCTCCCTACCAGGTTATTATTCACAGCACATGTTTTGGCATTAACTTATCTAGATTAGATCATTTTGGACCAGAAAAGATTACTGCTAAGTCTAGTTTTTGCTTACTTCTATATTTTTACTCCGTTTACAAGATGTTTGAAATAGATTATTTAATCCTGTATATTTAGACACGCATATTCCATGAATCCCATTTGATTTCAGGATGAAAATATCAGCAAAATAAATCTTTAATCAACATAGATTTTTATTATGATGGTAAAGTTGCAGCAGACAGTTTGTAGACTTGCAGATCTTCATTCATCTTGTTGTGAAAGGGCTGCGTGAACATTTGATGCTGGTGTTTACGCTATTCTAGCGTGGTTCTCTAAACTCAGTCACATCATCACCAGATGTTGCTAAAGACATGATTCATTCAACCTAAATCCAGCTCATGACCTCTGGACCACATCTGGCCCACAATACATCTGCCAGTGCCATAACTGACCCAGAAGTGCCAAAAATAGCCTTGATTTGCCTCAAACATGTCTTCTATGATCAAACATATTATTTTGTGTTTCTGGAGCATAATGACTCTTCACCTCTCCTGTGAGCTCACCGCTGGAAGGACGTTTCTCTCCAAGTTCACTTGTAAGAAGCCAGAACTCCCCACCACCCACACTACAATCTGTCAGTTGTTTAGAAATGTAAACACTGACAGATTATAAAGTGCAGTGTCTAAACTAAGCATATGAGATAAAAATAATAGTCTAAAAAAAATCTCAGTCTGATCTCATGATGTTAATCAGATATTTGCATTAAAAAAGTCTAAAATAAACAGACTGTCCTTGTCATGTGACTACACATAGACACACAGCACTTATATTGAATCACACTGATGTGCACATTCCCTGATAGGCACAATGGGAGGAAAGGTGGGGCTCAGTGTCTTGCCCAAAGACACTTTGACATATATTCAGGAGAACTGAACTGTCAACCCTCTGATCAGGTGGAAGCGCAGTGAGGCGACTGTGCTTCCACCTGAGATACAGACAAACATAAAAACTATTTACTGACTGAAAGTGCAAATACAGTATGTGTGTTTAACAGTGAACAAGAAAGCAGAGACTCTAATAATTATCACTGAGCTCAGACTTTGTAGGAGGACTGTAGTCATGGCATTGAAGCCCGACTTACCCATGCTGTACTTGGCCTTGCATTTTGTTCGCTTTAGTATTTCAAATACCTGGAGGGGAGTCAAAGGGAAGAGTTATCAAACCAAACTTAAGAAGAATATATCTATAAGTGATTAGTAGTCTGATAATTTTCCTCTGGGATTAAAGAATTTTTCAGTTCAACCCCAGTAGCCTATATATACTGTATAGTGCCTGCATCCC
>JAVQJG010120393.1:0-23449 GCA_036024015.1 Craterocephalus amniculus
CCCCCCCCCCCCCCCCCCCCCCCCCCCCCCCCCCCCCGCCCCCCCCCCCCCCCCCCCCGCCAGCCACAGGGGCAGCCGCCGGGGTGTTATATAACAAAGCTTTTCTTATTTCACCGCAACCATTTGCAGTTTGTGTCCACAATGCACAACAGTGGAGAGTCTTCAGTTCAGCGTGAAAATGGGCGTGGAGCAGTTCCTTTAAGGAGAACTAGTGTTTTACAGCCATTCAGTAAGAAATAATAAGTATTGTAGCTTGAGAGGAGAGGAATAATGCCTGTATTGTGTGGGGAACCCGATGCTTGAACGGATGCTGGTTTGTTCATGTGACCTATTCAATGTGGGAAGGATAATTTCATATGGGGAAAGATTGGGACACTGTAAGGTCCGCCTCTGATTCGAAGGCAGGCGAAGCAGGAAATGGCTGCATCATGGCCTACCGTATGAGGACAAGTCCTCTCCTGCCGTAAAACTACACACACGCATGCACTCGGACTCAGCAACTCAAAGCAAACAGCCACACGCAAACAATAAATACAGTTGGAAGAAAATCAAAAGCAGATAAGAGTTTTTAAGTTTAGTCATGTGCCCAATCACTGTAGTCAACAACAAAATCTCTCCAGCTCTGAGAAAAACGTCACATGATGTCTCCCTTTTCCGTTAAACTTGAATATGTGCAGCGGTCATAGAGTCGAAACACAAATGAATCCCATCTCACGTGACAGGCGGAGCACCTTCTGTGATATCATGTGCATATGGTGAAAGGAAAGAAAAAGCAGGTTTTTTTTATGGCTGCGATCTACTGCTCGGGGGAAACCCCTGCACCCCGATTCTAGCTTTTTGTAAAGTGGCTGCGCTCCTTCTAATCCAGATTCTAGATGCTAACAGAATACACAGAGCTAGAGAGAGACAGAGCGGGCTTCATGCTTCGTTTAGAGCATCCCGCCGTGCTGTGGCGGCTACAACCGAAAACATGCAGCATTCGCAAAGAGGGCCGCAAAAAACTCAGGCGTGACTCACAACTTTTCAAGTACAGCGGGAAGACTATTCTGGTTCTGAGCGCCACAGGATCAGAGTCGAAAATCACGAGTTACTTTTATTTCTTTATTTTCTTTCTTTTTCTTTTGTATCTGCAGTGAGCCCATCCAAAGCCGATGTTTTCCTATGTGAACAGAGGTGGTATAGATAATTACACCGGCGCTGAGGCGAGTGCACGGTAATATGCAGCATTGATTTAATAAGTATAGGATCTACAGGGTTTACGTTGAGCTGGCACCACTTTGTCTGTCTGGCTTGTTTTCGGTCTGATCCTGTCGCTGGGGGCCTGTGGTGCTCCATCATTGCTTTTGTCGCAGTATTGGTATTGGTTGTTGGCTTTCTTCTGCATGGGCGATGGCAGAAATGTTGCAATGGGCATTGTTCTAGTCTTTTCTCTGCTGGCTGCTTAGGGAGGGTGGTGAGGGAGAGTCAGGGGAAGCGGGTTAACAGCCTCAGTCAGTTCCGGCCAGCAGCCAGAGATGGGGAACGAGGTGCTGCTGCTGCTGATAACGAGCTTCATGCTTCCTTCAGCAAAGGGATATCTGCAGAGGAACAGAAGAGCGACAGCAGGGTCACTTCTGCTGCAGTTCAAGTCACAATCCATTAAAATCACTATGTACACTGATTTTAAACATTTTAAATGTTAATTAGGAGATTTTTGTTTCTCCGTTTCATATTCTACCCCTGCTACTCACTGTGTTTAGTTACCAAGTGACAAACAATAAAAACAAAAGGCATGTTTTCCCGTGTTATAGACTGAACAAGGTTAATTAGACGTTTAATCCAGTGCAGAGGGGAAGTTTTTAATTAAAACGGCTTTTGTGCATTTATTTAAACATTTAAACTGGAAGGATTAAAAAATGTACTGAGACAACTCTTGAATATTTGGCATACATATCAAGTCTCATTATGAAGCAAAGCCGTAGTGATGCAGCTTCTTACCGTCAGAAAAGTCATCTGTGGAGGTGACAGAAAGCAGACTGTGCTGGTCGCTGCTCTCAGAGTCTCTACGGAGTGGTAAGGGACCTGCACACGCACCCCCAGGGTGCTCTCTAGCCCATGACGATGAAGAGGCACACGGCGCCTGATGAACCAGCACCGTCTCTGCGTGACGGCGGGAGGAGAAGGAAGATGATGCGGAGGAGGTGGATGGGAGACAGAAGTCTAAGTCTTTATGGTGGCGGGTTCTGCTGGAGCCTTGGCCTCCTGTGGCTCCCTGAGGAAGCTCCTCAGAGAGCACGATTGGAACTCGAGACTCTGGAGCAGCTGCAGGTGGTGGTGGTGGAGGAGGAGGAGGACCAGATGCACTGCCGGGTCCGGCGTTTCCATACACAGCTTCTTCATAGGAGGGCAATGTCACCTGCACGCCCTGCACCATGATGGAGCACGACTGGCCTGAGACGCCCTGCTCCCTCCTGATGAACCAGAGACAAAGACAGTGAGACAAAGCGTGAGACAAAACTTAGTCTGGACAAAGTGATCACCAAAAAAGGATTGGGTTAAGGACCTTGTGTGTGATGCAGGAAAACCTCTGAATGGTGGCGATTAGTGCTGACTGTACAATCTCTTTACAGCAGGCTGCCCTAAGCCCTCTGGACCATTACACAATCAACAAGAGTGCCAATGACCATTAGATCAAATCATCCCGGCCGTTTTATCACAGATGCCCAGCTGTTCATCCGCTTTGATGAGATCAATCGTTTCTATACCTTCGCTTTCATTTCTCAGCTTATCATGAAATGACAACAGGCAGAACTAGTTGTAGGAGATTGTTACATAACCAGAGCTACTGAGTAACAGGAATGACCACAGAAGGAGCGCCGTGCAAAGAGGAAACTTTTAGATAATCGTAACATAATTAAGTAAACCTGGTGCCAGAAAATTGACTCATGCACAAGCATCTTACCTGTTGTGATGGAAAGATTTGAGCTTTGGCTGTACAAGAACAAACAGCACCACTAAAAGCAGGATGAGAATCACAGAGCTGGCTGTGGTCCCCACAATATAGATAGCTTGGTTACCCGTCGGGGAGCTTGGCTCCTTATCTGAGGGGACACATGAAGCCACAGAGAAAGTCAATATGAGAGTTTTATAGATCCTACAAGTCCTTCATGAAGTTGTTTGTGCTTAGAGAGATAAAATACGCTTAGTACAAATGAAGCACCTTGTGCAAGTCGGCAGCTAATCTGTAGGGGACGGTCCCACTCGCCGTTCAGACAGGTGAGGTACTTGTAGTCCCCCTTCAGCACGTAACCCTCGTCACAGAAGTACTCGATGACGGTGTTCTGGGTGAGAGTGGCACAGGAAGGGGGACGACAGCGATAGCCTCCGTTCTCTGGCTCAGTAGGAGGCGGGCAGACTGGAAGAAATGAGGAAATAGAAGAAATGACATGCTTGTTGCTGTGCACAGATAATGTGTTTACCTAAACATTTCTGTTGGTGTTAAGTTTGAGATTTCTGATTTTGGTTTGCTTAGATGCATAAGTGCTTCAGCTTCACAAGTCTGTAAAGTCGATTGGAAAAATATGGTTTATGCCCATCAAGGAAGTGTTACTGCTAGCTGGAATCAGTTCAAATAATATAAGGATACCAGCAAAAGCAGCTGAAATAAACCCTCTAAAAATAAAACCAACCAAAAAGTTAACAATAAGTGCTAAATAATGCTGCTCACCATTGCTTTTGATACAGTTTGGAGGTTCATGGGACCATACTCCGGAGCTGGTACAGATGATGGTGGTAGCCCCGTCTGCTGTGTATCCTGGCTTGCAGGTATATGTTAGCAGAGATCCAGGGGGAAAGGAGCCCCGGTTGGTTTCTGTTTGGTTCAGCAGGTCTCCGTGCTGCACGGCGGTTGGCCGCGCACAACCTGGAGAAACACAGACCAGTGAAGGAAATCATTATTGGCTTTCTGCTTAGTGGTCTTAACAATGCAGGTCTGCTTCTGAACAGGATCCAGATAAGATCTGAGGCCTTTTCCTCCCTCTTATGTAGCCAACTTCCAGCTGCAGGCCGGCAGCAGATTTGTTATCCTGATCCATATTTTAATAATGAAAAATAATAAAGTAATCATGAGAGAGGTAAGTGAAATTAACAGAGTTAATGCTGCCTCCAGAAAGGATGTGTATCTTTATTTTCAATTCATGCAGATGATGTAGCCTTCTGGGGACACAATTACCGTTTGCCTTTTGTGTATAAACATGAATGTTAGAAGTATTTATAAACATTAAAAATGTGTGTGTGTTCAACCAAATGGCAACGGAGAGCCTGAGTAATTGTTTCCCAGTGACTCAGATTAATGCAGTGCTACTGCGGGATTATCTTGCGGTTTCATTACGCCGACAAACTTTTATCCTGGTGTCCTCTGCAGGCAGTTGCTTGCCGCTGGGTCAAACAACCTTTCACACGCAAACTGTCAAATTGACGAGTTGAGCTGGTAATTAAAGCTCAGTGGTATTGTTACTGGAGACCAGGCTGCTTCTTACAGCAGAAGGACAGAAACACTGAATCAAAATGACAAGTTAGATGGGGAAAGCTATTCTGCTGCGGCACAGAGAATACCCCAAGAGTTTACAGTGAATTAAAGACTCAGGGGGGCTTCATATAGATCTAATTTCTCCTCGATTATCTCCTGTTCATTAAACCCTCTTCATCCCATGCTAGTAATGGTTTCATCCATCTAATAGTGATAAAAAAAGACTCATTTGCTTAGTGCTAATGAAAGGCTTCAACCTTTAAGCCGTCCAATAAATTCAGGATGACACAGAAGACATTTTTTTTTTTTTGCTTTCATCAACCTTTTTTCTGGATCTTCATCTATGATCAGAGTCCTGGTGGTCTGTGTGATAGTTCCCTCACTGTATGAGAGGAAATCATCAGATTTTGTGCTCCAATGTTACAGACACAGACGTTTGGAGCTGCAGCAGAGCTTGTAAAGACAGTACATCTAACCCAACATTGCAGCATCTGTGTAAACGGAAACATGACAGCAGGAGAACAGCCTCCTTCTCAGTACCGCTAAAGATCGCTGGAAATCAGATACAGACAAACTCATTTTATACACTCTGATTTTTCAAGACACTTGAAGTTGGAATAATGCCTGAGAGACTAAAATGTTTTTCTGGATATCTTCTGTTTGGTTAAATCAACAGTGATTTTAAAACACTCCATAACAAAAGCTTTAATAAACACACGGTTCATTATTCAACTCTTGATTTGAGTATGTATGAAGCCATATTAGCTGTGGTCTACTGCAGAGCTTCATCACTCGCCTGACATAAACAAACACATCAACATGGCACACACACCACACACTTTGTCTTGCCTCTGAGAGTGTTTAAAGATTGAAAAGAGACTATTTCTACAGCCGTGCCTCGAACATCCTCTAATCTCCGGGGGAGAAACGTCGCTCTAAGCTGGCGGCACAAGATTAAATGCAAACACTCCAATGTGCGAGCACCTACTTGCTCGCACACAAACACACATGTAGCCACAGAAACAGAGTAAACACCCATAAAAAACAGACACGCCCAGGAGCAAGACGTTTGACAAAAATGGGTGTGATACGGAATTGTACTGGAGAAGATTGGGTGTGTGCTAGAGAAGCTGTAAGTGAAACCAAACATGGAGTTGTTATTGGAGGTGTATTACAAAATGATAGATGTCTTTCTGCTGCAGATTTTTATACTTCTAAATCATGAGATTGCTACATCTCTAAAACTAAATTAAAGCAGCTATTTCAAAGTTGTAGATGAGAGCAGAATTTTCATCACATTTGATTAGTTTCTATGGGTAGCAAGAGGAGACAAGCTAAAGGGTTGTTTTATAAAATAAGACAATACAAAGCTTTGTGTCTTTAAGAAGTACTCACAGCAATGCCGTCTGCACACATCTCTGGATGCCATTTGACACCGAGACCTGAGCAGTTGTTCATTGAAAGGCTTTGGGGTGACTAAAGGGTCTCTGAGGAGAGGACGGTGGTAATGGAGGTGGCAAAGGTGATGAATTGATGACTCCTGGCTGGGAGGAAGCAGGGGACAAAAAGGCCTTAGGGGGCGGTTTAGAGCAGCGGTTTTTAATCATTGTTTTGATCTTTTGCGGTGAACTGCAGAGCAGTCAATAGAGCTGCTGAAGACAAATGAGTGTTAACGATACTCATCATTTCTTTCTTTTGAACAGCTTTATTGTGTGAAGGACAGAATTAAAGATATAAAAGCCTGAGAATATTAATACTTGATGAGAACAAAATGTCTTTGTTTTTCTAAGACTGACAATATAATTAAATAAAAAAGGAGAAAAATCCATTTAATGTTGCAGGAAATGCATCCCTCTACATCAACCCAGCGAACAGCTCTGGTAACATAGTTAGGAGCTTATTCCACCACAAAGTCTGGATGAGTAAAATCAGCTGAATCAGTAAAAGCAAGTCATTTTTCTGAGCTTAAAGTTTTCCCAGAAGGACAACTAACTCTTTGCTGTACCAGAAAAACCTTGCATTGCCCATTTACTCCCAGCCATTTCCACGATCTGAGTTTATCAAAAATGATTCCCATCTGTTACACTAAAGCCCCTTTAAACTGGACAAAAAACAGCTGGCATGGTCTTTAGTGGTGAACAGGTAAAATCTAAAAAGTGGTAGAAAGTAATCAACAAACCTCAGTCAGGGTTAATTTTTACAAATCTTGTGGCATGATAAGAACAAAAACCATACAGAGAAGCGCTCGGAAGCTGAAGTGAGTTCATATCCGTTATGTTAGAATATTCAGTTTTTAAGAGAAATCTTAATGATCACTGGTGTTTTAGGTCGTTTTCATGAATAAAACCCTTTTTCAGAATAAATGTTTTTGTTTTTTTTGTTGAAGTTCCTTGCAAATACTTAGTTAACATAATTAAATTAATGGGCAGATTAAGTTATGATGAATCAGTTGTTCCCCTATCAGAAAATATGTGCTTTGAATAATAATAATTAGAAGAACTAACAACATGGTATCCAAATATAGATTCGATTGAGAGAAGCGTGTGTGCGCCACCATGCACTCTCCTTTCTCGCCTCGTCTCTTAGGATTAGATCTAAAATCCACATCATCTTAAAATGTGATGTTAAAGAAAACAATAGGGAAAAAAAGACGAAATGTCAAAAAAAGTAGTTGTGAAACTCGTCAGAGAAGAAATTTGACGTAAATGCACTCCCTAGTGGGACTTTACCTGTCAAAAGCAGCAAGCGTAGACGTCAAAGACAGACAATTCTATGCAACCGAGGAGAAATAAAAGTTTCAATGGAAAAACACTTATTAAAGAACAGAGACATTCGGTGAGGGAGGGGTGAGCAGAATAACTGAGGAGGAGTAGAGACAGGCGGGATGTATCCTTTAAGGAAAATGTCATCATCAAAGAGCAGCGGGAAACGGGAGAGCAGCATCATGGAGCACAGTGGCCCTGGGCGCATGAGAGAGAGACTCCCACAGCAGCGATGGGAGAAGTGAATACTGGCCCAGTGTCCAGAGATGGGGCAGATGTTAGTGTACAACCACGTTCTTCTCTTTTCCATCTTCCTTCTCAGCTGAGACTGAGTACTGGCTTTATAAAAACAGACATGGGGGGGGGGGCACCATGCAATTCCAGCTTGGATTTTGGTACAGCATGTTTTGCGTTTATGAGGAAGAGAATGAGTCACAGCTGAATGCGAGCTGTTCTCCCACCGGCCTGATATTACGAGCTTTCTTGAGAAAACCGTGTTTTCTGAGAAATGTTGAAAGACAATAATGACTAAAGCAGAGTCACGAGCGCCTTGCGAAAGCTCGCAGAAAGAATGGGAAAAAGCACATGTTCAGTCAATCAAAATGTTAGTGTAAAGATGTTTAAAGATTAGAATTTCCAAGTCTGATGCATGGAAACATTTTCTGAGGGCAGAACTGAAAGCAGAAAGATTTCATGTGGGGGTGAGACTGAGCCGGGACAGAGCGTCCACATGGCCGATTGCTAATTCCACCTACAGAGCTTTAAGGCTGTGCCTGAGGACACTCAGACCATGGGGGGTGTTAAAATCCCCCACTTTGCTTTTAGGTGCTGGACAGCCTGTGAATATCTCCCCTTTCCCATCTGTTACTAGTGGCACTCCCCTGCTAAGAGCTAGAGGGGGGTTGATTGAGGAATAGAAGGGTGGGGTAAAGACAGGGGCTTTAGCCATCTTTGCCCGAGCAAATTAAATTTCTAATTATCCTCCATTACAAACTGAGAGCACACTAAAGCCAATCAGACACTGATGACTTTAACAGCCAGCTGTTTGGTGGCTTCATATAACAATGGGCCATAAAAGAGGGTGTGTTTTCCAGTGTGTTTTTTTAAAGTATGTCAGGAGCAGGGGAATTTGTGTGAGTGAATGAATATTATGGGGGCTGTACATTGGATTAGGCTCAAAACCAAGGGGATGATGATGCTCTCTTTGACCTGGTAAATATGTTTTTTTGTCCCTTTGTTGGCCTCTTTCCAAGTCCCCTGTTGTTGTTTTTTCTGACAATGTCGCTGTAATTTTTGGGACAAGGGTGTTTTTGTTTTTTGCCACGTTCCCCTGCCTCTAGTGCTAATCCATGGGATTTTTTTTAGTCAAGCTGTTGTTATTAGAGAGCAGCACAATGCAGCAGAGTCCACAGTGGCTTATAGTTAACAAGAATGAGAGCGTTCATTCATTTCTGCCACTAATTGATATGGTGGTATTGAATTTCCAAAAGGAATTAAAACTAGAGAGTGTTGCTATATTAATTCTCGGGTCAAAATTGGCAGAAATATTTGAGTAAAGTGTTAAAATTGAGTGTTTTCGCACATAATTGCAGGCGACATCAAAGGACGCACATCATCAGACGCAGAGTATTATCTTTTTTTTCAACCTTTTCATGACATTTTATGGGTTTAATTATTAACAGAGATAAGAAACACTATCAATAGTTAAAGAATAATGATGATAACTCTACTGAAATATTGACAGAAGTAAATTCGACAATAATTAACACACTTGAAGATTTACCTGTATGAAATAGCCGACAGATAATTTAACAAAAAGAAGATTTCACCATCTGGTACATGATGTTTTATACACTATTCTAAAATTACAATTACTGTAAATAAACACATCTGGTATGCAAACTAAAATAACACAGTAGAATTTGTAGGATTTTTAAAAATAAAAAAAAAGTACTAAAATCCTTCATCAGGGTGTCACAGCCATACTTTGATAACGAAAACACCAAAACTAGAACAGTGAACTGAAATGACTGATAAGGCATGATGTCGTGCGATGAAGTCAGTTTCATTCTTTCACTGTGCGGATGCCACAGATGCATTTTCAGCGAGTCACACCTCCCACCGTTTCAGGTGTAAGCTAACCTCAGAGACCGACCTGAACCTGCAACATAAGACGCTCATTGTGAGTGCCTGATAGCAGCAGTGTCATGTTCTCCTCAGAGGTGAGAGCTTGTCATCATGATGTTACAATGACACACAAAAATTCCCACTCATTGATTCGTCAATATGTTGCCCACTCAGAGCTAGGGACCGTGAATGACAGAATGACAAAAAGAACAACAACAACAACTGTGCATTAAGCAAGGAGGGAAATGTGGGAGAAAATAAAAGAACAAAACTAAAATATAAGAACAGAAGAGCCAAAATGTTGGTACTACAGGGTGGAACGAATTGAGAACAAAGCTGAAAGCTCTTGTGGCTGTGCGTTGGTGACAGAGAGGTGCTGGCTTTTTCACACAAATACAGCTAACTCACATGTTCTTTAGCACACAGCAGATTTTATTTGCCTCAGGTGTGAGTCTGTTTAAATGATCATAGGATGGGAGGCAAGTATTAAACAGAGCTTCAGAAACTTTAAAATAAGGCATTCCAAAGTGGTACTGAAACCACAAGTGTCATTGTGACAGTTTGCTAGAAAACATAAGTGAAATACTGAAAACAGTCAGTGCTGCAGCTGCAGCACAGCGAGACAAAGCCACTCGGTGCATCTACCCAGAGAGATTGCAGTCTTTAAACAGGTAAGGACATCCCCTCTCCCCATCCAGCGCTCCCCTGCTGCTGCGGTGCATTTAGCGAGCCACGTGTGCTGCCACTGCGCCCCATTGTTCCTGCTCATTGTGGGATGGGGCACAATGACAGATTTAAGCAGCGTGCCTCTGAAAAGCTCAACAGACAACTTTGCATTTGAAGGGTTAAATATGCATGAGAGGCCAAAGCGAGTGAAGGCAGGCGGCTGGACCACCATTGTGTGACCCCGACATGCAAACATACACGCACCCTCTCCCTGTGTATAACAGATGGGAGGATGTTCGTGGAGGCGACCAGTGAGCTCCCCCTTCTCTCTTCTATTACTGTCTCTGTTGAGGACAGCTGGGAGGCAGACATTCCTTTTTCTCAGCTTTCAGAGGAAAACAAAAGAGTGTGTGGGACCCCTCCTTCACACACGTGCATGTGTTCAGACACTCGCACAACCCCCTCAGCAAAAAAACTGTCATTACAACTGTGGGGCTGGTCATATTTCAGCAGCTTGAGCTTGCTTGCCAGCAGAGGTATGAGTGCTGAGCCTGGGACAGTTGTTAAAGGTGAAAGTAAGGGAGATAATCCTGACCCTGCTTACCAGAGCTGGCAAGCTAAAGTGTTAGTAGTTTGTATCAAAGCCACCGGTGAGGGCAATATATGAGCGGCAATAATACGGAAATTTTTGAGGCCTGCTCAACAGCTGCCTGCTTGTATCAGGTGAACTTATCTTTGCAAAAGTAAAGTACTATAGATAAAACAGTGGCTAGTAGCAAAGTAGATTCAAATATGATTAATGAAAACTCAAAAGTCAACAATATATGCATATCTTATATCTTAAATATATATACATTATCATAAGCATATGATCCTGTCACATACTTCCCCCATCTGGACTGTAACTCAGTTTTAACAGTGCAGTCAGTGTTTTGGCCTCGTGTCCGTCATCACTGTAATAAAGTCCAACTGGACTCTGATAGAACAACTGCTCAGGCAAATCACCAGGAGGCTGAACAAATGGCATCAAACAGCCCTGTGTATCACGTCTTAACACATGCAGCTGGCTTTGCTGAAAGAAGAGGCATGCCTCCCCCCCACCCCTTCAAATAACAGTGGGTCTTTCTGTGTCATTTCCAGAAGTTACATATTTCCAATCCTGCTGCTGCCAAAATCACAATAACAAGTAAAAGTCAGTTAAAGGCAATTTCAGCCAAACTTTAACCTGTCAAACCTGTCTTTACTGGTGGGACAAGAAATGAATGTAGCATGTTAGCTTTCTCTCAGAAGTTGCAATAGTTACTTGATACAATTATCTAAATTTTTCGTACTTTAAGTAAAGCAGCAGTGAAACGAACAGCTGAGTGTAAGGCTGGACTCTACACTGAAATGAATAGATTAGACAATCAGTTTAAAGGCTTAAGTCTGAATTAAAGAGACTTTTAACTTTCCGCTAAGGAAGTCAAATGCATTTTTATACTTCCAACCCCTGACAATAACAAATGAGCAGTGACTAACTTTGTGTCATATCTGTCTAGTACCTTCTTCACCTGAGATTGGGATGCTGGGTGGTGAAAAGTATGTTGCTTGTTTGAAATAAAAAGAGTCGTACGTAATCTAACTTACTTGGTGCAAGGCTGCAGCTCTGAACACCTGGGTCTAGCCACATCTTAGATCCATTTCTATCAAGCCTGTCTGTACAGATGTTCCCTGGCGATGTTGCAACAGTATCTCATAGCCTTGAGCATGCTCTCCATGACCATAGTGGATCCATCTTGCACTGTCACTCTCCATTCTTCCTCTGCTCTGCATTACTCTCCATTTGAGTCAACATGTGGTGAACTTACTAAATTATTTCAGCAGATATGCAAGAATTTTTTTAAACCACACTGCAAATTCTGTATTTGTGGGATTCTGGGAAAATGTGCATAATTGCCCTCAAACCAATAAAAATTTCAGGCCCTGCTCAAAAGCAAGGATTGGCCCATTTTTTCCGAGACAATAGAACATTCCCGACAATTTAGTCAGATATATTCTGACTTAAAATGATAAATCCTAAGTTGCACTTTTAACTAATGCATTATTAAGAACACAAAAAATGTAAAAGTTTAGAACAAAACAAGTTGAAATAGTACAAAAGCTTTTGTAGGAAGATTTCAGGCCAGCAAGCACAATAAATTACAAAAATTACACACCACTTAAAACGGAACAAACTACTGTCCTTTAACATAAGGAAAAATGTAAACCCAGCACAGCAGCAAATGAAAAACATCCTCTATGTGTAAATGTTCGGATTTAAAAGAGCTTCAAGGCAGTAAATATGTAAGAAGGAAGTCACAAGTTTCAATTCATTATCAAAAGTTATAAATAATTAACCATGAGATTCCAGCAAAGCGTACATCCTTATTCCGTATCAAAGGCCTTAGCCTACATATGCAAACTTTGAATTTTAAAATCTAGACAAACGTTTTGCTCAAATAGATTAGCCAATCAATATATCATCTATCCATTAAAGTCTTGATTACTTTAGCAATAATTTATTAATGAAAAAGTGGTTGTACCACTGAACGTGCAAGAAGTTGCTCACATTTCACTTTACATTTTTGAAAACTGATGAGTCTTGGGTCTGACAAAGGCAGCTTTAGATGGCCTTTAACTACATTTAAATCAAATACTTACAGTCTTATTTAATCAACACATCTATACAAATATATATGGAAATGAATAGAAGCAGGCGTGTTTCACATAAAATCCTCATGAAGTTATCAAAACAGATTTCCAGATAGCCTTCTCAGAAACAGTTTTCAATTGGCTGATGTTGTCATACAGAAAGCTGTTTAGAGATGATGTAATGAGGACAGAGGGCATCAGAGTTGAGCAAAGCCAAGTGGCCATTTAATATCTCAACAGTTCTCCTAATAGATCTTGTATAGATTGAAAAATAGGACAGACCAGAACAAAAAAAAACAAAAAAACAGGAAACAACAACAAAAAGACAGGAAATACAAAATTCCTGTAAAGGAAAATTCTGCTAGTGAACATCATGTATTCATTTAGAAGAGTGAATTCCAGACCCATGAAATGAGTGTTGTGGAGGCCACATTTTAAAGCTCAGTCCTATGATCTGGAGGGAGGTCATATAGGGATCATAAACTGTGGCGTGTCACCTCTCATCCTCTTAAATGCAATTCCTTTTCAGCAGCCACTGACGAAGAAGTGAACCAAAAGTGAGACAGCAGTAAAGGGGCCACTTCAGCTGAAATTCAGTCATGCAAAGAGAAACAGCTGTACACCACCTCCGCCCTGCACAACAAGCAGGACAGCACATGTACAGCCCAGCCCTACCCTTCAGCTGAGTATCAGACAGGAAGACCGTCTCAAAAACTTTATTCTGCTCTTCCTTTTGTTACGTCAGAATAACTGTTTGAATAAGAATCGCACACTTTGGTGAAATAAAGGGGCAGAAGTTTTTCAGGTCTTCAACTTATAGCAAACCAAAGCAAAAAAAACAAAAAAAAGTATAATTTTTGTGGAAAACAGCAGACTGTTGCCCAATTTCCACTGTCTCCACAGCGGGGCATGCTGAGGCCTATCCACTCTGCACTGCAGTATGTGATAACAAAACTGACTTGGTATTTTGGTGCAAAGGTGATAACTGGCACTCTGCTGCAGAGCTACACCAACGATACTGCACTGCTTCTGTGCAGCCAATGACTCTGTGGCTGCTAACACTTAATGAACCCTTACTGTTGCTGCGTTTTATCAAAAACCATCAAATAGCCAAACATTGGAAGCTTTTGTTGTGTATGAGGACACCAGTCTGATGTTTTCCAAATTATATTGTGGATGGCTGAGAAAGATGAGAAATGCCTCACTCCTTCAGCTTGTCATTAGGATATTTAACTGTACCAGCATCATATGGTGCTTGTGGTCTGAAACAGCTTGGATGTCGCAACCATTGGCAAAACTAGTATGCGTGTAGGATGCTCTGTGCCTTATGTGGAAGGCATGAGCTTGTTCGAACAGGACGCTGCTGTTGACTAATGGTGTGACGAAAAAAAAACAAAAAAACCCACATTGTTTCAGTGGGCCTGAAATCCACACATCAATGAGGAGGTGAGATGGGAGAGAAAAGGCAAAAAACAGGAGGACAAAAAAAACAAAGAAAAGGATCAACATGTTTTCACTTTGGTTTGATTTTGAGGAGACAACCTGGCAATGCAAATCCAAAAAACAAATGCTTACATACAAACATGCACTCACACAATAGAGGCTCAAATACCAAAGGACTAATAAATAAGGTTTTACAAAAGATTAAATGAGTGAGAGAAAGAAACTAAAGGAAAAGCAACAGAAGACAGGGAGGGCTTGGGGATATATTTAGCAGCTCATTAGTCAGAGATGTCCTCTACTCAGCGGGCTGGTCCCTCAGATGAGGCCCTTTGGAAATCATTATGACTGCCTGCTGCTTCAGAGAACCACATGCATTTCACTGGAAAACAATTTACACAGTTCCACTCCTCCCCTCGGCCTTAATGTTGCATCAAAACGATCCTCTGTTCTGGAGGATCGACCATGAACCAAAGCTTTAAACAACACAAAGTGAAATGTTTTTTTTAATACAGACAACTGCATGTTGCCTCATGAATGACCTTTATGAACAATAATACAATGACAGCTTCTTGCATCTGTGCATTTTGTACTTCATCAGGTTTTATAGTTGTGCTGCCACTTCCTCATCTAACATTCATTAACCTGTCCTACATGGTCAGCAGCAAAGGCCTCACATTCTGAACGAGCCAAATAAGAAGAAAATGGTGAACACAACAGATCCATAAAGTCACTCTTAAATGGTTAAAATAAATAGGAGTGTAAATAATAATCACTTACTATCTAAAAATGCTGTATTATAAACAAATTAACCAGTTAACGGGCCTTATGCCCAAAATCATTTTCACCACATGTGACAA
The DNA here is from genome assembly GCA_036024015.1 of Craterocephalus amniculus. Classification (NCBI taxonomy): domain Eukaryota; kingdom Metazoa; phylum Chordata; class Actinopteri; order Atheriniformes; family Atherinidae; genus Craterocephalus; species Craterocephalus amniculus. Next base: position 15,033 of record JAVQJG010120393.1, read on the forward strand.
CAGTCTGGTCAACACTTTAAAGGGAATGAAATGCTCTTGCATCACCTTCCGTCACAGCAGCATCTGTTTTTCTGTCCGGTGAGGTTTCCCTTTAGGACATGACTGGTTGGGAGAGGCATTAAATGACACAAGGTGGGAGCAGAGATTGATGGTTCAAGTGATAAGCACACAAATAATGAAAGAGAAAGGCTGATGGATTTAAACACGTAGCTCCTAATGGGCTCCAGCCTCACCTGGCCAATGGCTCAGGCCTTTAAGAGGGAGATAAAAAGAACAGACAAAAAAAATGACAGACACGTCGTAGAAGAGGTGCTACTTCATGTTCAATTCACTCACGGACACATACAGAGTGAGTAAGCAGAGCTAATTGCAGACTGATCTAGTGGAGCGGTGGCTTGCTGTGGTCTCCAGCACCCTCTAAATGCACTCTTAGTTCTCACGTTTCAGAAAAGGAGCCAGAAGTCAATGTGTTGCTTGACTCCTGCCAGCGAAACCGGCTTGCTAGTAACACTTCAGGGAACTATTCCGATCAGTTAATTGCACAAGAATCAGTGTCCCCCGCCCTTTTCCTTCAGCCTGCATGGTTTTAAAAACTCAGCTTATCAAACAAACTTCACAGACAGACATCAACGCTGCTTTTTTTTTTTTTTGAGCAAACATGCATCATTTGTTGGCAAAGAAAGCAACAAATTTCAAAGAATCCAGCTGTTTAAGATGCCAGGAGCAGGGCATGGCTCATTCAGATATTTTCCTCTGTGGTCAGAACAGTGACGCTACGCAAGCCACTGAAGTCTACTCTGCTATTATCGAGAAGAACGTTGTCAAGTCTTGTTTGTTAAGATCAGCTTCTTTTTTTCCACCTTTTGACAAAGTTACATCCTTGGGATGGTTTTACGCTGACTCATGTCCTACTTAATTAAAAGAAGATGGTTGCACCCTTAATGAGGCAAAGAAAAACTTTAGCCATGAATGGACAGTGACCGCTGGAAATTAGAAAAGCAGCCCCATGCTCCCCTCCTCTTTCCCTCAGCCATTTTCTTTATCCAATGACTCCAGTCTTTTCAGTCCATTCCCCGTTCTCACGCATGAACATACATTACTGCACCACCACACAGAGAGCACAGCAGGCTTGATAGTGGGAGGCTTCGAACGACAACAACTTCTACAGGACAACATTTATCCGTTGAACTGGACAGAGAAAGATGATTTTAACCTTTTTAACAGCAGAAAACTGGCCGTGTGATCATGTGAATAGACTCTTTGCTGTTTTGAGTTCCCATCTTTACTCTTTTAGTTCTGACTCACTGTCTGGGCCCACTTCCTTTGAAACAAACCACAAAGGCTTAGTGTTTGGAATTGACACCATATTAGGAACTGAGCTCCATGCAGCCAACATAAGTAGGATGTCAGATAGGCTCAGGAAAAAAAAACATTGAGTACATTTTGCACTGTGTCCTTTAATATCTGCAGACTGACGCTATTTATCCTTTTGAGACCCCCTCCCAGGTGCTGCTTTGCAGTTGTTTGTTTACAGTCACTGTGCTTCAATGAACAGGATGTTTGATTATAAAAATAGATGCATCTGGAACCTCGGTCCATAAACACAAATGCAATCATGTAACGTGATCACAAACACAAATCCAAGAGAGCCATTTACACTAACTCGGCAGATATCCTGCTGGTAATCTCCACGATGAACAGCTGAACGACAGATAAAAAGATGTGACTTGGACTGTGACTGGTTCTAAAAATATCTTGGCTTCAAGGCTTTGTAACTACGTCCTAACAGAGCGTATTAGGAGTTACAAGAAAATGTTGTCTTGACCTTTCCGGAAAGAACACAAACTCAATAAGATAGAGGCTCAAGTATTTCCTTCCTTTGTTAAAGAAATAAATATTTCTTTAAAAAAAAAAAAAGCAAGAACTTATTTATACCTAAACTGTCATTCTGCTTCGTCATCTATCACTTAAAGATAGCATTCGATAAAAGAGTAATATCCCAAAAAAGTAGAAGTGACAAAAACCTCCACTGGCCAAAATTAGAGTCCTGATGTTGTTTTGTTTTTGATTCTTGTCTCCGATGTTTGATTCTGCTCAAGTATACAAATGGAATAGAGTATATCCCTTAGTATCAATTTCTATTCATACAGCTCATTGCTATTTATATGACTCTGGAATAGGCCTGTCAGTGATGATAAAATTTCCTATTCATGAAATTTCCAAAGCAATCTCCCTCCCTGGAACATGTCAAGGGATTACCTATGTAAATTATGTATGCTGAGCAAGGGGAAGAGAGAGGCCAGTGATTGGAACAACTAATGATCACTTTAAAGCCTCGCTTTTATGGTAATATACCTGATAATAGATTCAATTTCAGACTTTCAGGCTGTAAATGCTCCGAAACATATTCAGCATTTTTAAGATGGTAGTTGCTGTTATACTGCTGATATATTTACACACAGCTAATGACATTTCATTTCTCTCCTTCACTGCATTCTCTTTTATTTTACATCATTGTAAACTTAATTATTAACTTGTATCAGGACTGCTACTAATTAGTCAATCTAAATGTTTCCATCATTTGTACAGGTTCATTTGGATCTTCAAAAGATCTACCACTATAGTGTTTGGATTGAAAGCACGATGTACGTTCATCATTCTTGACGGATAAACATTTATTTGAGTACAAACTGCCAAGAAAGCTGCATATACGCCATTTAATATGGTTAACATGGTGGATTATATAGCATAGGTCATGTTTAGTGTTGCATACCAGCTTGAAGAGCATAACCTCTTTTAATGTGAGTCAGCATGATGTACTGTAAGGATGTACTTAAACTAGAAATACGACCCCTAATAATAGCGTTTGCATTGTTATGGTTTCTCTGAAAGCATCTCCTTGAGAGAACTCTGTGTTCCTGTGTGGGGGCATTTTTCACTACATCACGGGCAAAAATGTCCAATGCAGGATCAGTCGGATTATTTGCATACAGCCCAATGGGAGGAGTAACACCCACAAGCAGAGTGTTAAAATCTAACAGTAAGACAGGATTGAGCACACACACACAGCACACACACACACACGTAGAGTACACAGAGCACGTGGGCTAGGGATTTGAGGACACATTTTTTGATAGTGAAAGGCTGTGTGAGTGAGTGTGTACCGAGCGCCGAACGTGAGAATGATACCAGGCCCTCTGGCCTCAACATGAATCATGTGTGTTACGTAAGTGCAGAGACGATACACTTGGGATCATCATCTCATCCCTTGCTTTGTGTTCTGACTGTTGCTATTTTTCATCTACATAAAAATCTATTTATTTAAAGCCATAAAGAAAGAATCAATTAACGCTTATCATCATCATCATCCTCATCCCAAAGCCTTAAACCAATTCTCACACAGATTTAATTATTCGCACATACACAGTTAGTTCACTCGCTGTGGCAAGGACATCTGGCACATTTCACAAGCTGGCTATGTGTGGACAGTGCATGAGTGTGTTGATAGTGCATGTAAAGTTAGCGTGTGTGTTTGGATACTTATGGGGGATGGGACGGGAACAGTAAAAGGATTGAAGTGAAAGAAAATCAGGCATAATTGAAAGGGTTCAGCAAGTCCAGACCATCAACACTGTCGTCTTTCTCAACACACAAAAGACGGTCTACAAGTCCTGGAGTGATCAACAAATATCACTACTGTTAACCTCAAGTTCCAACATGTGAAGCAGATTTGCTTCTATCACAAAAGAAGAAGAAAAAACTCACACTTGAAATGTAAGGATGCAATCAAGCTAATTAATACAATCTGATCTGAGGACTTTTATGAGGTAAAAATCAAGTTGCTTAGGTATGCTTAAATCTGTCCAAGGACACTAAATGTCAGGCTTGATTAAAACCTTATGACAGTCGTGTGACCGCAGACAACATTTTCTCTATGTTTCACTCAATAGCGAGAGAAAACGGTTGTGACTCATTAGGAGGCTAAATGGATTCACAGAGTGCGTGAGATTGAGCTCTGAGCTGCTGTTGTAGCAGAGCAACCTGACCAACCCAAGGGCAAAGGAAACCAATTTATTCTAACTGACCTGCAAGGGCAAAATGACCTCAATCAATTCACAAGAGATGGAAAAAGATGGCGGTTTATACAGCGTGTATCATGTGGGAGCACATACAAAGGAAAAAAAGCAGTGTTTGTGTGTCTGACTTACCTGATGCGTGACCATGAGGGAGCAGGATGAGGAGGACGAGTAGCACGGAGGCAGCCAGCCTGTGGGCTACTGAGAAGGAGGCAGAGGAAGAGGAGGAGGACAGGGCTCTCGTCAGAAACGCTACCATTCCATCGCACATCTTTTCCTCCGACAACCAGGGAGAGTCAACTACGGCTTAACCTGTCCAGGCCACATAGAGAGGAAGGGACACATGGGGAGGGGAAAGGGGGAGGGAGACCACAGATTACTATCAACATCCAGAGAGGATTACGTAACCAGAAGCAACACAGACAAACAGGAGGGAATAAAGAGAACCAGCTTTACAAACTGGTTGATCAACTCAAAGTGTTGCAGAGAAGACCATTTGCACACTTCATTACTTAGCACTTGGTTCGATGATACGAATATCTGCATGAATAACTAAAGGTGCATTTCCACTTTTCATGAGTTGAATGGAGAGCATCCAGCAGCAACACCACTGATTAGAGGGCTCTTCCATCCTAATCATTGCTCTGGCACAAGTTGGATGTACATAAACCCCTCATTACATTTTGGTACAGATTATGTAACATGGAAACAGATCACTGCCACCGATGAGCTGGCACCTTTAGCCGTAGGGATTAAAACGCCAGGATTCAGCTCAATATTTGCTGAAATAACACATGAAGGTTTTGAAGAAATATCCTTACATTGTGTAAACGGTTTCTTCAATAAGCTGTATTTTACTGCAGCTTTATCAAAACATAGGGCTAATTTTCAGAAATGCATGACTTTGTGCCATTTCAGGAAACATCAGCAGCAAATAACACAAATTATTATAAATATAAAATATATATATATATAGTATATATATATGAATATTTTTTGTCAATTAATGTAGTTCTGAAAGGGTCATGATACAGCGGGTACCATGCTGTGATAAGCAGTTGGCATGGATGTGAGTCCAGTCAACCATACAGTACACTGCACACGGCATCTGCAGTTGAGTTGATGGATAAATTATGCAAACACAGCTGCTTGAGATGCTGTTTTCTGTAGGATATCCTGTGTTTTGAATTACTAATAAGACAACACACTGCCAAACTTCTTACACAATACCAACCAATGAAATTGCTCAAAAAAGCTTAACTTTCACTTCATGAGCCTGTTAGTAGAGAAATCAGATGTTTTCATTTTTAAAAATGAAATTTTCTGCTTTCTTCAGTCAGCACAATGAATAAAATGTAAGTGAAATAACAGGAATTTTTTGTGCCACCTCACTTTAATAAAAGCAACGACATTCTAGTAAGCATTTATAGTCATTAACTTTATGGAAAAAGATTTTTTAATCACATGCCACAGCATTGTTTTGGAGCCATTTGGTTTTAAGCCAAATTACAAGGCAGATCCAATTAACTTCGAAGAGCTGATTTGATGGATTTACAGCAAAAAGACAGTGTCAAAGTGCCATGCCACTAATCTGAAAAATCATCTTTGCATCCAGCGCCCCACTCTATTCATCTAAGATGGGTTAAAGGTCACGGCTGTAGGTGTTTCTCTGAAGGTAGCTATAGCTAAAGCTTTCAAATGAGTGACTCATTAAAACGTGAGGCTATCCTATGGCACACTTTGACTGACACGGTAGTTCAGTATAAAGGGCAAGTATTACAGCCATTAAACATAGCTTTATAAAAACAGTATCTAAAGCCTTTAAACCCCAACTTCTAAAACAAAACCTATGATATTTTCAAATGGACTCTTGGTAGGCATTTATTGGTAGGGCTGAAATAAAAAATAGAAGTATAATTTGTATCGATGTGTGTGTTCCTATAAAATGTCATTGTTTACGAGATGTATTATTATATTATGACTAAGCTGAGACTATTGTAATCATATAAACAAGTAAAAAAAAGAAGAACAAATTATTCATATCAGTTATTGATATGACAACACTTGTCATTCAAAGTTTGAAGTCATGGCAGCCCTATTTGTGCTGTCCTCTGAGAGATCAGGCTACTTTCTAGTACACTTCACTGAAGGGTACAGAGGCTACATTTAAAACAACAAAAATCAATACTGTTGACATTGGCTGATTTTTTTCCAACACACACAAGCAGCAACCCTCCGCCTGCATGCCACCTTCCTGATGTCCCCGAGAGCAGGATGGAGTGGCATACTGTACCTGCATGCGGTGTAGACCAGTGGAAGGAGAGTGACGCAAGTTGGCTTTGGCAGGACAGTCTGGGAACTGCATTCAGCCAAAAAGCAGCTAGTTAAAAGCACATGAACTGGACCTGTGCCAGTCATTTGATCCAATATCATGCTATTCTATCTCATGCTATGCTATCTCAATGATGGGTTGAGTGCACAGAAGCTGCTAGGGGATGGTTAACAAAATATCTTAGAAACATCATGGAAAAAAATTGTTAAAAGAAGGAAAAAGATGTTGCTGAGGTGTAAAAAAACTACTTTGGGTGGCATATAATGCTGGACTGACCTCTTGGAAGAGGTGAGGGCAGAGTATTGAACAGTCAGGTTGTTTGGAAAGGGAAAACTTAAGCAGAATTAGCTTAATTGCTTTCTTGCATGAGTCTGGGAGGAGAAAGTCATTACCTAGTTTGTGCAAAAGTATCCAACAAAGTACATCAGCCATATGGCTATGACAAGACACCTCAGAGCTTTAAAAAGATTTATTTTAGATCTTATTTTATTCAACTAATAATAAAAAAAGCGAGTTCAAAAGTGAAATTAACTGTATGCTAAAATTTTGGATGTAAAGTACACTTGCAAATGTGTGGCTTCCTGTTGGTAAATGACAATGACGTTGTGCCTCCTATGTCACAACACTATGTGGTTCTTCTTTGATCTTTGAAAGATTCAGTTTCCCATTTTCTGGGAACAGTATTTTCTGTCAGCCCACATAAATAAACACTTCCTGGCAACAGCGTCATGCAGTCAGCTAACATTTGGCTTTTTGATAACCCAAATCATAACTTTAGGCCGCTTAGAAACAAACGTTGAAACATCTTCGGCGTACAGACTTACTGCAAATGGCCGCAATTATAAGAGTAATGATATTGTTTTTAGAATTAGTCGCACCATCATTGCACTGAATGCTTCAACAAAAAGTTTGAAAGCAAGAGCAGAAGAACAGATTACTTTGATTAGAAAATCTGATGATCAGGATGTAAAAAGATCAAACAAGCACAGCTATGCACACAGATGTTGCAGAAAAAAAAACAACTTCCTTGTTTGATACTAAATGTAAACGCAGCTGGGACAAACTTAAAATAGTTTTTTTTAAAAGGGGGGGAAAAAATGCAGATTTCAGAAAAATTGACACGGGCAATTTTAAAAAAGCAACAAGATGATCGAAACTTTAGTCAGATGAAGCATCCTATCCAGTCTGGTTATTTCAGTGTGCTCCTACCACTACATATAAATACTTGCCACAGCTTGCCATCCAGTAAAACTGGCGCTGCTAGTTTCACCTAAAAGTCGTGTTTTCATGAAGGACTACAGTATAAAGTACAATACTTTAAAATGTCCGTCATAATTATCATTTAGCATAATCTTTAAAGGCATTCGTCCCCACTGCAAAGCATGCAAATGTGCGTGACAATTTGCAGCTTTCTGTATAGAAACTATTCCCCAGTGCAAAGTGCAGTGCAGTGGTTGTAATTTGAAACTATGCGGTTATCTAATTGTCACGATTTCTCTGTCATACTCTTGGGGAATGCGTTTAACTATCAATCAATCAATCAATCAAACTTTATTTGTATAGCCCTTTTCATACATTACCATGCAATACAAAGTGCTTTACAGTGTAAAATCATATATTAAAAATATAGTATAAATGACCAAAATAAAAACTTTCTACTGTACATTTTGTAGTCATATACGCACACACACACACACACACACACACACACACACACACTATTAGGGCTGCCACAAACGACTATTTTGATCAAATATAATATAATCGATTAGTCACCGATTCTTTTTTCGATTAGTCGACTAATCGGATCATATGTAAATTGGATACAAAACCTTGCACATTTTCTTCTGCCATTTTCTAAAATGATCCCACACTTTTTTAGGTCCGTTTCTGGGTAGCCATGATACCAAAGCTCGTCGTCTGACCCCGATTACCACTTCTGCGCATGTGTGCCATGGACAGAAAGGCAGAGGTGGCAGTGGAAGATACCGCAGTAATTCTTACCCCCA
>JAVQJG010120399.1:0-10929 GCA_036024015.1 Craterocephalus amniculus
GGAAGGGACTGTTGGTGTCTGTTGGTTTTGTGATAACCTTTGACCTCCTTTGTGCTCGTGGTCTTAATAAAAGTCGCTGAGCAGAACCTCTCAGTGGAATTCTTGCTTCTGGAACACAGAAGTGTGTCAGAGCTGGTTTTCCCCTTTGCAAAGCGAACAAAAATCTTACAACTGTGTCCTGTCGTTTGTTGCTGTCAATTTTTAGACCTAACAATGTGTGTTGCATTACGCAGAGGGACTATCTTTGATGTTGAATGCTTATTAGAATAAATCTTTAAAAGTACGGGGGGAAAAAACAACATAAAAGCGCAAGTTGCTGAAGTGAGGTTGTGGAGTCTTTATCATATGTCATATTATTATAGGAGCCAACAGCTTGGTACTCAATTTACAATCAGTGCACTTACCACGAGGTAATTCCATTTCAAAACATTTAACATTTAAATGATATAAACGTACACTCTACTGTGTACTGCATATGTATGAAGAGTATTGAACTGAAAGTAAAGGAATAAAAGAACATTATAAATACAACCTACCTTCCCCTGCATTTATATCATTCATCAAGACAATATAATGTAAACAAACAGCTAAAGTATGCTCTTTGTATGGTGCACTCTTTTAAAGCATTTGGGATGAAAACAGACTAAAACCAGGAAGGTCCTATGTATAATACCTGAAATGTTTGTGTTTTCAGTTCCATGTGTTTTTCGATAATCGGCCTCCTTTTTTGCTATCTGTATCCAATTGTGTGGAACTTTGGCTTAAAAAGAATTTCACCAACAAAAAAACCTTTCATTTGGTCCATTAGTGCCTGCAAAGACTGAGCAGCCTGCTGCATTTATGCTTCACCTCATAATGACAGGTGAGAGTGGCAGCCTACACAGGACTGGCTGGGAGGGCGCCTGGATCTGCTGGTTGCAAAATGAGATGATGGCACACTTGAATAGAGCTGTAAGCCAATGATTGAATATAAAAACTGTTGTTTTGAAATTTGCAGACAATCATTGGTTGTACAGCAAAGCACATCGTGTTTCATTGCAATTACAGCAAAAACGCTTCGTATTAAAGCTTTTTATTTGACCATTTCAAACTAAAGACATCAACAATTATACATGTTTAATATATGAACATTCCTTAAATTAAATTCATTTTCTGTACTCCTAGAACATGTTCAGGCTCATATATTTGTAGGATATTTGTACTTATTCTTCCTCTTTAAACTGTGGTATTTATAAACCTACTAAAAATAATAATTTAAGAATCAAATCATCACACTATATGCAGCTCCATATAATCATTAATTTTTATTATATATTCACTGATATTGCTCAACTGATGCCGACCAGAAGTGATGATGTGCTGTTTTGAGAGTGTAAATATTTAGATGGAAATAGGATGAAAATACGACTGTTCTAAAATGAGTCAAATATATCAATACTGAGTAAATATCTATGAATTTACATGTAAATGTATTCATGTATATTGGGTAAGTCTTAGCTGGAAATGAAAACCAGGAGGATGGGACTGGGAGGAACTTGAGATTGTCTCTGTTGGATGAGGACAAACATCACGGAAGCGTAAACAAAAAATATTGGTTGGTTGATTTTTGTTTTGTTTATTTTCCTCAACCTATCAAACTCTTAATGTCTTGAAAAATGGAGTGTGTGCACTTCGATGGACATAAATAGTGGACAGAAGAGCTTTGCTTCAACTCATCCCCCTTGGAAAAAGAGGTTTGGTTTCAACTAGAAATCCTACAACATAATCAAAACAAATTAATCATCTCTGAGTTTTGACATGTTTTTCTCCACTTATTTTTTATATTCATAACCCATCTATTCTTTTTTCTTTCAACTTGAGAGGACTCTATTTTTCTGGTTTCAATTTACCGTGAAATGTAAATTGTGGTGAATATGTGCTTCCGAGAAAAAGAATGAAACTGGTGAAATATCTCTGTCACCAATGGAGAGAAATACAAGTTTTCACTAACTTCAACAGAACAAGTAAGCAAAGTCAGAATTTAACAAATATAAGTGTCTATAGTTGGAATCAGCAGCAGGTTTCTAGGTTTAATACCTACAGGTGATACTGAAATGAATGGTGACAGACTTTTAACCAGGTCAGACGAACCTGGCAAGAAGCACTGAAGAAGATCAAACAGAGTCTTAAGTTTACAAGAAGGGTGTAAAGTACAGCAAGAGTCACAGCTTTGTGAGTTATAATGAACCTTAAGTTCTCATTGTCTCCAAGGTGGCTCTGTTTTGGAATTAATAGATCACCATGGTTACTTAGATCACCATACGAACACGTAATCTGCTCAGAGGTAGTTCATGTTCAGAGTTTTGGATAACCCAAAATGTCATCCTTTCTTTTTCTCTTGTTTTTCTGATGACATCTAGAATGTCAACGATAAAAACAATAAAAATCATCCATCTACATTATTCATAAAACATCACTTTGACAATCAGATCAAGTCTAAAAATCTAAAAACCCCAAAGGAAGTAAGACCAATCAGACTTAAAATCCAGAATAAAAGTGAAAGAATGAAAAAGAAAAATACCTATAAAAAATAGGATCATTAGTTAAATCCAAAAAAGAAATAAAATCAGATGCAGCTGTTTAAAACAGCAACAGCACGGGAACAAATGAGTTTTTTAGTCTGTTTGTTTTTAGTTTGGTGGTTCTATATCTCCAGCCTAAAGGAAGCAGTTCAAAGTCCTTTTATAGGAGATAGTTCTGGTCTCCCATGCTGCATTTGGCTTTCCTCATCACCTGCTGCTCACAAACAGCAGGCAGTGACGACTGTGGGAGTCTGTTAGTGTGCTGGTCACCTTCACCACCCTGCTTAACTTGGTTGTAAGCACATGTTCCCCATCCAGATAATATACTGTATATATTCAAAAGAACCTGTGAGCCATAATAACAAACAACACCAACCGCTCTCAACCAGCTGAGTATGATTTTGATGAGAACTGAATGGACCTTGGAAACTCTCCCTGTTAATAAGAATTGACCAATGCCTTCCTCCATAATGTCACCAATTACTCTGATAAAAAAGGCAGACTAAAACAGTGTTTAACCAAAGCAAAATGTAAAGTCATAGAAAGTCTATATGACCCAAGCAGTCCACCTGTTCAAACTGTATCCTACTCCTTGAATTTATGCTTGTGTTGTTCTCTCAAATGTACGTCGCTTTGGATAAAAGCGTCTGCTAAATGACGGTAGTAGTAGTAGTAAGTAATCACGTGTTATGCAGTTCATTCATTTTTCTGTTTTTAACATCAATGGAGATAATTTGTGATAAAGATAAAAACTTGTTAGGTTGAAAAGCTCAGTGAATGTATATTCAGTTATCAGTATTACATTAAGGCTGAAGGTCATCACAGCTGCTGACAGCGATAACGTTGCAGACCTGGTGCTGTACAGCATTTCCTGCTTCCTGAAACACTCTACCCCTCCTCCTCCAGTCTCTCCAGAGGCTCAGTCTCGTCTCTCTGCACTCCGATACATTGCTCAATTATGCTCAATCGTCCCCTTAACCTAATATAAAAAGGAACTGACATCATCTGTTTCTTGTCGGCCTAGTGGGCAACTGGCAGATGACTGAGCCCGTTAGCAGGGTGTTTAGAATTATTTATCATCTTGTGTCTGCTGGTGACTTTATCTTTGACAATCTTTGAGGATCCTGTGAATCCTTGAAGAGTGGATGTCAGTAAGTACAAAGACATGCATTCTATAAAGTATAAGCCTGAGAAATGAAGCATTATTACACCTTTATGTTTGTTCTCTGAAGTTAGATATCTTCCTTTTTATTGAAATCACTCTGCATCCAGCAGTCAATGTAGCTGAAATTTATTTTCCTGCAGTAGCACACAGGTATATTTGCTTTTAATAATAATAATGTCAATGAAGAAGTGAAATAAAAACATTTTTATTCAGACTGTGGACATAGTTATATGTTTCTGAAACAACAGAGTTCAGACGCAAATGCAATAGACAATTTTTTTATTTATGAGCGCGGCTCTCATGCATGTTGGGAACTAGAAGTGTAGAGAAGGAGGTTTGGCGGCTACTGAAATTGCCATTAATAATTGTCTTAACTAGGAATATGACGACAATGCCAGCTACATGTTTGACAGTTGAAGACAAGACAATTCACGTAAATGGGGAATACGTTTTCATCGGTTTCATCTGAAGAAACACCAGAGAGCAGCCTGGATTCGGGTGGTCCGGTGCTATTTGTTAGCTTAGTTTTATGAACTAGTAAATACACTGGCGGCCTTACAGACGTTCCATGAACGGACCACGACAAATAGGCTCAAAATATTTTTCTCGACCACATCATAATAACAGAAAAGTTATTTAGCCTGTTATTCCAGAAAAAGCCAAGGTTACTGTCAGAAGAGAGCTGTAGGTCTCTGACATCTCCACCTGAGGCGTGTTTGTCAGCTCAATAAAAAGCCTTGACCGTTCCCATGGCCTGGTAATTACACAGACATGGGTATAAATGTGTAGGAATGTGACATTAGAAACAGCATGGTGATCTGTCCACCTGCTGTGCAGCATCTTGATTGACTGGTTACAAAATGGCTATTAAACATGTTTAAATGGTATTGGCACATGTTAGAGTAAACTCTGCTTCTTTGTCAGTCATTTTGCTAGAACTTTAAATAATTATCTACGCTTAAAGGGAAAATACAATGCAAATAGGTCTTTAGCCTGTCATTGGTAGATGCGGGAAGGCGCAATCAACATATGCAAAACAAAAAGGCCTATTCTATCTGAGCCTATTTGTTTAATAGTCCTCCATATGTTAGTAGTAGTACTAATAGTTGTCATAGAATATACTGCTCTTAAAGGGACTATACCCAATTTCACGTCCGGCTAGTTTTGGCGTGACGCTCTTTCTCTGGTTAATTTTCGGAACGTCCAGACTCCAATCAGCCAGTAATAGCGTTCCCATAGTAATCTAGTATAAAGTTACGAAAGTTAAACCCCTTAGCTGAGAAAAAGCGTCACACAAAAGCTAAAAAAAAATTGCCGCTATCGCTAACTAAGCTAGCCGGCTGTGAAATCGGGTATAGTCCCTTTAAGGTCTTATTGAATCTGTGGCTCTTATTGCCATAGATTCATATTTTAAGCAGTCAAGCAATTAAGGCGAAACATTAAGAGCAAACAACATATTTGTATGAATATGGTGCAATGCAAGAGGCAAATAATGTCAAATAAATAAACAAACAAACAAGTGAGTAAAATTAATATATCAAGTAATCTAACTCAAGAATATAAAAGTGAAAGTAAAAGTTAAGTTAAGTTAAAAAATCAGGCAGCTTTGAAGTGGCTGTTCTTTAAAGAGCTTCTTTGAAAAATCAGTGGAGATTTCAGGGTGCCTCAGAAAAACATTGTTGATGTTATCAGACAGCAAAAGATTAGACGCACATCTCTAAAGGGTTTAGACTACTATAATCCACAGTCAATGCAGGACATTTAAGCTTCATATGTTTTCCCAGCTCAGGCTGACCAACAAAGATCACTGCAAGAACAAATCCATATTGTCGATGAGATAATAAAGAAACTGGGCTGCCTGGTCTGCAACCTCCCCTTTCTCTAAAAGCATTAACATCAGTGCACTATCAGGGCACGCTAAACCACAATGATCCACAAGGCAAGACTACGACAAAGCTGCCATTCCTCTAAAAGACCGTTGATGCTAATTTCTGATAGATCACAGGTGCAACCAGGCTTTAGGTAAATAATTTAAAAAATCTCACTTAACCTCTGTTGTGGAAAATAGGCGTGTGGAGACTGATGTATGAGTGAGTCGGAGCAGCAGCCTCTAAAGCCAGCACCAAGGGTGGAAGTACTTCACTTCTCTCCAGCCATTCGTCAGTGAGATCCCTGACTGAGATTTGTGGTTTTTTACAAACTTTAATTACCAAACTTCTGCAATAAACCTGTTTGTTAAACTTCAGTTAGTTTCACAGTCTTTTCACAGAGTCTAATATCGGTGACTGACCGCTCCACGGGTCGGGATCAACATGGACAACTGCGAAACGGGTCTCAGACCCCTACTGAGGACAGGATGTCATCCATCATCCCGGACAAGAGTAGAAAGCTGCCTTTCTGTGATACTGAGAACCCCAACACCTTTTTATGAAATATGGTGCTAGTGCCATCATGGTTTGCCCTTGTTATGCTGCATCTGGCCCGATCAGGGTCCCATTGTTCATTTAAGAATTCCAAATAAAAGATGCAAAAGTCATTCTCGTGAAGAATCGTTAAAGAAGAAGGTTGTTTTGAAACGGTTAAAATCCTGACATAAATCCAACAGAATTGCACTGGAAGAAACTAAGATAAGAAGTTATATTAACAAAATAATCACTTTCAACTTCTTGTTAATATACAGTATTTATGTTACCTGGATGTTTTTTCAAAAAATTAACCTACAAAGATAAGAAGTTAATCTAAAGAAACAAACAACTCCGAATTGATGATGTTTCATAAAAACATATATATTAAATCTCCTCCATACTGATTCACAGGACTTATCATTGCTAAGATTAGTTATTGCTTCCCTAACAATCCAAACTACCTGTGAAATCTCTTCTTGAGGCCCCCTCCATACAGGGGGCAACATGAGATTCATACATAAGATCTTTGCACTAAGAGACTAACCTAACATGTAGCGTTTCTACATCCATGTACAGTAGACTCAGCCCAAAGACTTGATGCACTGGCATCCAAACAAAACACTTTTCAAATGCCCCACAATTGTATGGGCACAAAATAAAATATTAGAACAGCACTGCCCAATTTAGAGCTTCTGTTAATTTGTCCACTTCAAAGCACATAAAAAGGTGTCATATGAAAAAAGTCTGCAAGAGAGGATCCAAAGAGTAGCAAAAACACAAAAGAAATAAAATCGTAAAGCATGTCTTTGTGTTTTTGTCATCAAAAATCGTTGAGCACTCTGCTAATGTGTTCACCTATGACTCTGCCTCTGAAGGTCCAGAAAGTTGTCATGAATATGAAGGAGGTTTTGTAGTAAAATATTCACTCTTCATGTCAAATGCTATGTTGGGCTTCACTTCTTATGGGTCCTCATGGTGTTTCAAGGTGAATTTGGGGGCCATCCTTTGATCCTCCTGACTCTGTGGATTGGGTCATCAACATGGGCCCATGGGTTCCTGAGATATAAATCAGCATTACACTTTTAAACTGTTCAGCTTCACTTTTTTTCTATTTTTGCCGTTCCTCATCAGACATTACTCATTCCTATGAATTGGGCTGCTATCATCTGGTTTTCTCTGAAAGTAAAGTGGTTTTATATAAGGAGGTCAGAACCATTTATCTTTTACTGTGTTCCAGGTAAATTTACTCTGAGACTGTAACAAAATATCTTGATTCTGACACTTCTGTAGTAATCTCACCTGTCTTTTGAAAAAAAATCATACATACAGCCCTTATAACTGTGAAGATTCACATTTATTTTGGAAACGTCTTCTCAGAAAGGAATAAAAAAATCTGACCTTGCCAAGAAGAGGTTAATTGCATGAACTATTGAAACCAACTGCAATATTTTCTTTCCTGATGTGATGTCAAAACAAAACCTTATAGAAACCATACCTGATATTGCTATAATCTTGTTAAGAAAAATGTTTTTCATGCAATAATGTGGTAAAAGGCGTCATTTTATAAATATAAATTAATCATTGATCCCACATATGTTCAAGCTCTTTTAGTTGGTGGGAGCTGTTAATGCTAACACCTGAAATTTCTGTGATGGGGAGTTTCTGTTTGCTACAAAAACAGAACGTTTCTAAGAAATGTAGATAAAATATACAAACATACACAAAAACTAACCAGGTTGAACAATTTCCATATGTGTGTATGCATGCAACACAACGTTGGTTGTGTGACAGATGAGGCTGTTGGAGATGAGAAACCCCAAGGCGCCAGACGACAGCAACCTCCTCCATCTTCACTGATTGGCCTCAGCCTAATTAAGCTGGGCCCTTCCTTCCCCCTCTCCCTCCGCCTCCTTTTCCTCCGTCACTGGCTGGTCACATGACACATATTAGGCCACAGGCTTGAGAATATCTGTGTGTGTGTGCATTATATTTTGTGTCACTTAAAGGAATGCGTACATCTGTTTCTGTGTGGATTAAATAGCGTGGGGTGGGTTTGTTTATGCATTTCACTCAAGGAGCGAACTTAGACCCAAATATAGTTTATCTGATGTTCTACTGAGATGTCTCTTAAGCCAACCAACTGAGTGCTAAACATTGCTTTTCCCCTTAGAAGAGAAATCTACTGCAGGTAAAAGAGAAAAACATGTAACTTTTAAAAATAGATCATGTCTAAATAATATCAAAGAAAGTAAAAAAATGCACAAAAATTCTTCAGTCTCACCACAAGCACTACTGCGGAGTCATTATCCATGAGAAGAACGATCAAGGTCATGCAGCTCAATCTGCAGTAAAGACCGAAACACCCAGGCGGTTTGGATAAAAGTCTCAATCAAAGAGATGAACGTAATCAAGCACATAACAGACTGATTGTAATAATCACAACAATCAAGAGAGAATCTATAGATCAAGAAGACAAAATATACTAACTAGAGCAGAAAGCAACACTTGAAAGTGCATTTTCCAAACAGGTTTAAGCTAATTTTCCCAGAGAAGAGTGTGACACAATAACATTCCGACAGTGGACTATGCAGAGCAGCAGAAAATGTCAACAGGACTGTAAAATCATGTGGGGGCGTTCGCTGCACAATGTGCTGGATTCTTTTTTACATGAGTATTGTACAGTATGTTACAGACTGCTACACACCATATTCTCATGGTTTCCTCAACCATGTTTTATAATGAGTCCGTCCATAGTGTGAAATTAAGAAGTATCTGTTTGGAGGGCCAGTTTTTTGTGTTTTTTTTGTCAGTTTTTTTGTCAGTTCCCTGTGGGAAATACTGCTCCAATGAAGAGACAAAGCCAGGTTACACTGTTGCTATGGCAACAGTTGCACGCCGTTCAGTGTTTTTGCAGAACATTGTGCTGTCATCTTTGACAAGCAAGAACACAGTCACAGGTAAGCTGAACATTTACTAACACAAAATCCCACTGTTAAATAAGAAACACCAATCAAAGCACTGAAATAATAGTTGCAGTTAAGTTTGATGAAACAGATATCTCCATGCAGTCTGAGAGATAATGGGGGGTCTTTTCAGACATGGTTTAGGTTTGCCAGTGAGACAGAGGGAGTAGGGATGGGAGAACAGATGATGCCTGGAGGCCTCATGGCTTGGAAAGGACTTCCTGAGTTGGAGAAATCAACTCACTATGGAGGGTTGTCAAGAGGTAAATCGTTTTTGGACAACAAATGCCACATCCACACACCAAAGATGGCAGAACTACTAATTGAGGTGCCAGATTGCCATCAGGATTACCAACTCACTGCTCACTTTAACCCTGGGACACTACAACAAGAGGAGGAGTCGAGTTAGAAACACCAATTTTGTGATTATCTAACAATCCAAGCTCACAAAATGATTGACTTCAAACCCAATCTAAGCTGTAATGTAAATATTTGTATCATCCATTATCTTAATACTCAATTTAAAATCAAAATTCAAAATATAAGTAATCAGCTTTTTTCCATTATTCTTTTATAGATCCAAAATGAAAATCAGGCTGTTTTCACACTTTTGATTTGAAAACGTTAAACTAGAGAAACAATACATGCACCGAAATTAATTTTAAAATTCGATTTGTCTGGTTTCCATTACCCAGAAGTTGCTGCAGACTCTCTTTCTGCAAACCTGCATTTCGTCTTTAAGGCTGTTTGGCTCAGTTTCTTCGGGTGTTGTATGGTCTGCATTTGTTTCAGCACCAATTCCCCTTAACATGCACACATTCACCTTACGTTATGTTCATGTTAACAGAGGAAGCATGTTGTTATAGCGAAGTGTTGCAACAGACTGATTAGACCTACAAGTGCAGATGAAGAGCTCCTCTGGAATCAGAAACGCAGCATGTTGCTGCTCTACTGTTTTGGCTGATTGCATTCAGACTATAGTGTGTAAGTGATATGATGTTTGTTTTGAATCACTGGATTGATTGTTTGTTTAATTTGGTTGTTATGGTGAAGAGGAGCGTCAGTCATGTTACTGTCAGTTGTTGGTTTTAGGGCTGGGCATCAGAAAGGTTGCCGAGAACGCTATCAACAGGATCAGGAAGTTTTCTGCTCTCACACAGAGAATCTTAAGCTGTGTGAGGCAAGGCAACCATGTATGGATTTCTCAGGTCTACCAATTCAGCTCCCCATCAATAACAGCTCATAAATGATACGTTACAGCGGTCAGATGCTTCTGAGGAACAGTGCAGACAAAATTGTCCTGTTAGATGAGAGTAAGAAGCATTTCATATATTACAATATAGCTTATTTGACACAATTTCATGTTTCAACAGTTGCTTTCTGCACCATGACAATTGATCACATTTCTATCCTGTGACATATTTAACTGTTCCGCAGGCTATAGTTTACTTTTAATTACCACAGATACATCATAATATAAAATACTAGCTTACCAAATACCACATACTTTTAAAAAAAAAAAACAGGATCTTCTTTCTTAAATGTAGCCTTTTTTATGATCTTGACCTGCTCTCTGACTTCATTTTCCTCCTTAATCCATATTGGTCTCTGTCTGTTCTGACTTTAGTTTAGGCAATGGTTTGTCTACCCTTATGGATATGCCATAACAGCTAAATAATGGCATGTCACAGCAGATACTACTAATATTAAAGTAATACTCCGCCCTCAGAATGATGTGCCTTCATTTTGTACTCACCCTCATGCTGATTAACACTCTGGAACACTTTCTTGATGTTCATCATGTAGCCGGAGATATCGGGAGTTTTTCGTTTTGA
>JAVQJG010120404.1:0-17636 GCA_036024015.1 Craterocephalus amniculus
AAACAGAGCCTGGCCTCTAATGCTGCTTCTCTCTGGTATGTGTCGATACAAAGACACACACACACACACACACACACACACACACACACACGCACACACACACACACACACACACACACACACACACACACATACACTCTCTCTGCTGGAGTCCGTCAGGGGACAAAAGACTGGGTGGGTTTGGTGAAGAAGTCCCGAAGGGAGACAATGTGAGACAGAGGCTGCAAAAGGTCAAACTATGACAAGAACTAATGAGGGACGGCAGTCTGTCAAGACACGGCTTCGCTCTGAAGATATCACTTTGATGAGTCCTAAACTGTAACTTCCTTCCCACAGGAAAACAACTTTGTGTTGTAGGCAGCACAGAAAGATGATTATTTATGCACCACTTGGGGTTTTAATCAATCCTTCTTCGTATTATTATAAACCAATCACCAAGTGTGATTTCTACAGAGATAAGTCCAACCCGTGTATTTGTTATTGTTAAATCAAGTGTAGCTAAGCTAAAATCACAGATGGTTATAATGCAGTATCAGCCTCAAATGCCACTCAATACCCTGCAGGAAGCACGCTTGGTAATCAAAGCTCATATTGACGGCCTCCACCAGTGCAGCCACAGTCCATTTAATGCCACGATTGATCGGCTCAGCGGAGGCAAGCAGAGCCTCCAGCACGGTTTTACCTGCCGGCTGCACCAACAAAAACCAGGTCTGCTGGCACATCCACCAGCTTCCACCCCCTCCTCCTTCTATTCCTCCTCCTCCTCACACACACCAGCTTGCAACAAGCTGCACATAAACAGGAGATCAGTGGGAAGTTGAGGCTTTTCCCTACAATATAAGAGCTTAAAATGTGCTCTGTGTGTAAATAAAAGACATGAATCCTTTAGCTAGCAGAAAGAAAGACATGCATAGAACAATTTAAAAGTGCTTTACATTAGATATAGACATCATCATCACTGTCAATCCACAAATACAAGAAAATGTTGTTAGAAAAAAGACAAACAAAGAAAAGCTTTCTTCATTCATTGCAAATAAAGACTTCAGGTCCAATAGAAGAAGGGTTTTGATCAGGATTCATGTTTCTTGGAATAAAACTAATAAAAAAAACAGATTTAGGGAATAATATATTAGAGTATTAGCACCTGCAGTGTTAACGTTGCCGTAGAAGTCTTGGTGGCTCATCAGCAGATCAGGGCAGAGACTGTTTACCAGCAGCACATTTTTTAAATCAAGTCTTTGTCTCACTGGGAGCCAGAGTAGAGGTGTGAGAACCGGAGCGATATGTTCCCTTTTTCTGGTCTTTGTGAGGACACGAGCAGCAGCTTCCTGGATAAGGTGCAGAGAGACCTGTAAGAACTTCATCACAGTAGTCAAGCCTCCTGAACAGAGAGGTTGAGGACGGCAAAAGAATGTGATATCTGAAACGCTATAAGATGAAAATCAACAGTTCAGCATGGGTTTGTGAAACATTTGCAGAACTGAAAAAAAGAAAAATGAAAAACAAAAAACAAAGTGATCTGAAAGTGATGTTCTTAGTTGGAGAAGATGTGAGCTTTGTGACATGGAGCATCATCCTGCTGGAAGCAGCATCAGAAGATGCTCCAGTGTCCTCAGAAAGGGATGGACATGTTCAGCAGCAATACTCAGGTAGGCTGTGCTGTTAAACGGATGGATCCATGCTTTCATGATGTTTATAGCAGACTCTGAGCCTAGCATCTGAATGTGGAGCTGAAATGGAGACTCAGACCAGGGAACATTTTCCATCTTCTATTGTCCAGTTCTGGTGAGTCTGTGTGAATTGTAGCCTCAGTTTCCTGTTCTTAGCTGACAGGAAGGGCCCCTGGTGTGGTCTTCTGCTGCTGGAGCCCATCTGAAACCAGTGCTTACTGGACTTCCTCTTTCTCTCATCTCCAACCAGTCTGCCCAGTGCCCTCTGACATCACAGAAGACATTTTGGTCCTGCAGGCTGACAGGTCATCCAGCCTGAGCCCCGAGCCTCTGATGCATCACCTTTTATCTTCTTCGGCAGGGAGACGGCCTCGTACAATAGCATGGCTGAACATGCAGCCGTGTGTAATGGCCAGTTATTTCTGAGGTGAGCATGTTGCTCATCAATAGGGTGGCATGTTCTGTGTAGTGTGTGTGAATGTTGAATTGAGGCGCACACCGGACTGGTAACAAATGGATGACTCTTGGTTACATCTGGTTCTTGCTTATCTGTCCCTCCATGTGGACAGTTTGAGCTGAAGGACACATTGAATAAGGTCTATTAAAAACAAACTTTTACAGAGTTAAGCAAATATAAAATATTCCAAGACATTTTCTCTTCTTCAGACCATTCTCTGTAAACTCCAGAGATGGTCGCATGAGAAAATCCCAGTAAATACTCAGACCAACAACCTCCTTCAAAATCACTTAAATCTCCTTTCTGACTCATTCTGATGCTCAGATTCACCTTCATCAAGTCGTCTTCTTCATGTCTACATGAAAAAACAAACAAAAACAGTGTTTGATAGCCATTCTGGAAGAAAAAAGAGTATTATTTTGAAATATTTAACCGGAAGTTGGATATTAATAGAGTGTGTCTTGACTCTGCCGGGTCACCCCGCGCAGCCCCCCACCCCAGCCCCCTCCGCGGCTCTGTTGCCATTCCTTCGCACATCCCTCGCAGAGGAGCAACAGCCGCGCGGAGTTGGACGCAGCAGGACTTCCCAGGACTGCTCTGCGGGCGGACACGTCTCCCCTGTCGCCTTCCCTTCCTCACCTCCTCTTCTGGGAGCGGGGTGAGAGCATCAGCAGCAGCTCGGAGATGCGCCCCTGGACAGAAGCTCGGTGTCGGTAAAGTCACACAAAGAGAATGAGACTGAGGAGGAGCGCAGTGTAGCTCCGGAGGAGGAATAAAGAGGACCCGAGAGAAGACGGCGCTGCGCCCGGAGTCTCCAGCACCGAGGAGCGGGGCTCCTAGGGCTCCTCATCGCAAACTGAGGACATGAGAAGTGGGAGAAGAGGAACAAAAAGCTCGGCTGCGGCGCTCTGTGTCTGAGTCTCCGTCCATCCAGAGGGGCTCCAGTCTGCACACCTTTCTTCATGTTGCAAACGCCTGGTTTATGACGATGGATTACTTGCTGTG
Source organism: Craterocephalus amniculus (assembly GCA_036024015.1). Classification (NCBI taxonomy): domain Eukaryota; kingdom Metazoa; phylum Chordata; class Actinopteri; order Atheriniformes; family Atherinidae; genus Craterocephalus; species Craterocephalus amniculus. The sequence continues at coordinate 3,133 of JAVQJG010120404.1, forward strand.
GGTGTGCAGCCTCGTTGTCCCCGCGGTCCTGGCTGTAGAAGGTAGGTCGTGTTATGATTTTACGGATGAACAATAGATTGTCAGTGAAGCACATTACTGTCACCCAGACAACACAGACACAATTATGGGAATGAAAACAAACGCATGGAGGAGGGCTGATTGTGAGACAGGATTAGATTAACACTGTGTGTAGCCTAATTACCCGGTCACTGCTGTATGTTGTCTCCCTTCATGTTCGTCTTAATTAAACCTATTAATACAGCGGAGACCCCCTCCCCTCTGGTAAATAATCCCGATGTAAAACCAGCTCCGTGTGTGTTTTGGTGAGTGTGTGATGACATCCCAGTGTTCCCATTGCGGCTGCAGGGCAGCCCTGTTGCTATTGTCCTTGTTGTCACACCCACGAGCCCAGTGAGGATGCCCACCTGCCCCACCTCTCCTCACTTCACGGCACCGGGGAGGTTGTTGGAGTCGCTACGCCTTCATCGCGGCTGTAACACACACAGACCACTGACTCCTCACATGATGCATGTCAGAGGTCTACACGCTGCTCCCACCGGCCACTGTTGCGCCTGAGACGAGACCAGAGCGGATCAATCTACCCCCCCCCTCCCCCTTCCTACAGGGACACATGTGGAACATATTAGATGACAAGTGTGCATTAAAGGTCAGTGGCTTAACAAGTGTGCTGCAGCCCCTGCAGCTCTCTCCATCAACAGGGGAGCGTTGCCCCAGGGAGAAGCCCACCCTCGCCCACTAATGCTGAGCTGTAGCTACATTTCCCTGCCTTCCCTCTGCTCCTTCACCACCACCACCCTGTCCAATCTGCCTTTTCTGGACCGTGGCCAGCTTGATCTCTCATCAATTCTGGTGTCAGCAAGTAAATCAATGCAGCAGCAGCAGCACTCCGAGTCCCAGCGGGCTACCACACAGAGATGATCATCCCCGCTTCCCCCCACCAAAAAACCCTCAACCGTTACACTAAAGTTCAGGGGTTAACTCTTGTTTATCTAGGGTGGGGCCAAAGGGGTCACCCCTAAAACCTGACCAAGTCTTTATAGGTCCCCAAGCAGAATCCGAACTCAGCCGCTCATTTGCATTATTTGAAGTTGGCTTATCTTTGGCTGTTTTTTTTTACGTTAATGAGGTAGCAAATTCAGAAAAATGGTCTCTTCTCTTATGTCATGGGCCACGCTGTAGTTATTTTAAAGCCTATTTTAAAGCCTATTTTAAAGCGTGTAGGCTAAAATCGGTGTGTTGTTCAACAACCTATCATGATTTTTTGTCATTATGCAGCATTTTCTCTCCAACTGTTTTTGTTTGTGAAAATATCTGTCTGTTCAGACTGTTTTCACTTCACAAAGAGGATATAAACATCATTAAACCACAAAATGTGATAGCCGTGCAGTTAAATAAGGCAATCATGCTGCTGAAGGGGTCATGTCGACAGCAGAATCAGATATGCTTTTTCAGGTGATTACAGTTATCTGATTATGAGCACACAGATTTCTCCCCAGTGCCCCAGTGTTTTCGTGCATGGAGACCTGCAAATCTGATTTATTTGAGTTTATTTAACATTTGCATGTGTGCAAAAAACGGTGTCGCTTCCATCTTTTTAGTGTCTTCCCAGTGATCCAGTCACAGTGTGAGTGAATATAGAGGAAAACATGATGGTGTACAACAGCGAGATGTATGAGTAGAAATCAAGGATAGCATTCATATCTCGTCTGTTTTCCTGGCTTATTAGCTCCAACCTTAGCAGCTAAAGCTATTATCACCATTTTCAATAAACATGATAGCAGAATTTTAAGAATTACATTAATGTGTACGTAAGTACTCTAGAGAGCATTTATTAATGCACTGATACTCAATTTGGTCTTACGAGGCAGGAATCCAGTTTTCCATGTATCTCTGCTCCAACACATCTGGCTCAAATTATGACTCATTGTGCACAACTTGATTCACTGTTACATCCATTTGATCTGATTCTGGTGCTTTGAAGCAGGAATACATTGAAAACCTGGAGGGTCGCGTCCCTCGTGGGTAGGGCTGTCACAATAACCGCAATACCGCAATACCGCAATATCGCAATATCGCGCTATTGACAAGCCTAATTGCAGGGCGTGGCAAGCAACCGCCACCACTGGAAGCGTGTCCTTGTTCCCTCCAAACTTCTATTTAAATCCGGTGCTACCCACTAGAGCTTATGAGCTTTAATGTTTAGTTAATTAATTATAATCAAATATTGCTTCAAACAGGCTTAAACAGCATCTGTAGCCTTGTTCGCCACTGAAACAAACTAAATCAGAACCTTAATTTGTGTAGCCTGCATATTTGTTTCTAAATAAAAAAAATAGAGAGAAGGATGGAGAGGGAACACGCAGGAGCATGGCATAAGTTGTGTAATGTAAGGGCCAGAATATTACTGTCATAAGGGCCATCTATATAATAACCATGCAGTTGAACATTAGAAGTTGCAGCGCACATCGTCTCCTGCTGCTGCTGCATCAGCGCGACCCTCCACCTGATCTAAATACGTCCTGACGCTAGAACAGTGCAAGCGGCGGTCACAACCCGTGGCTGCAAACATACACAAAAACATATTACTTTTTTTCTCTCTTATTTACTCGGCTACTACTAAATGTGAGGATTTTTTTATAAAATCCGCATAGTTTTAGAAAAAGTCAGAGACCAGCAAAGCTCCATCATTTTATATGTTTCTGAATGTGCAAATTTCAAGTTAAAAATGGACACACTTTTTTCCTGTTTATGTCCCAAAAGTGATGAAAACTAGACTAAAACCTTTTTAGTCTCCGGCGACTAAAACGGGACTAAAAGACTAATATCTATTTTCGTCAAAATGACTAATACTAAAACTCAAACGGCTGCCAAAACAACACTGTAGCCTACGATCAAATCAGAATTATGTAATGTAGATGAATAGACCCATCTCTCTTTTAATTTTTTTTGTGTATATTTTTATTAATTGCGGTGACAGCACACATCGAGCTGTTGAGACAACATGCGACACCGCAGAGGAAATTCCTTAACCGCAACACCCCTACTCAATGTTCATGTAAATAGACTTATTGAACAATCTTTCTCATCAGTGAAGCGTCAGTGTCCCGGTCGCAGAGGTTAAAGCCAAACAATGCAGTATTTTACATTAAATATCCATTTAGTTGTAATAATCACTTAATTATTTCCAAAAATGTATTCCTCTCCTTTGTTTTGAATTTTTTTTAAAGAAAACAGTCTCATCAAATGTACAATCATTTTCCCTGTCTCTGCTCAGCCCCCTTTCGAAAATCTTCTAGAGCCGCCCCTGATACTTCTCCTCTAAACACTGTGGGCAAGATCATAAGACTAGTTTAATCGCACACGTTCGCATTCACTTTTTCCTTCCTTTCCTCAGAGTCTGAGGTTGGAAGATGCGACTTAAAACAAGCGTCTTATCTTCTGTTTACACTAGCAAGACTGCAGTAAAGGCCTCATCAGCGGTGACACTTTTACGTCGCAATTACCTCATTGAAAGTCAGCTTTTACCATCTTCCTGTTTTAAAAGGTAGTAAAGTAGATGGACGAGCGCTCAGAAGGCATTTTATGAAGCAATCTGCGGGATATAACAAGGAGCGTCGTCCACCGTCTCCCATACTTCTGAATATCAAGTTGTATCAGTATTTGTTGACCTGAGAAAGCAGATGCAAACAGCCCTGAAGAGAGACTGAATTAGGTCAGCTTGACTTGTTCAAAAAAAGCTGCTCATCAAGTGTCAAACCGAGCATCACGCTCAAGTCTTATGAGCGCAATTCCCTTCAGAGAGACGAAGCCACGAACCAGCCCAAGGCTCTTTTTTTTCTGCAGGCACAGATTTGATCATGCTGGAATCGCCAGTGATGATGATGCTGATGATATTTGGCTGTTAATATTTCATATGTTTGATCAATGTATTACAAGGGGAGAAGCCTCCCCCTTTCATGATGCCCCCCCCCCCTTTCCTCTCACACAAAGTGAATAAAACATCAGCATGTGTGAGCTCCCAGAGCACACTTAGAATACAGAGTTGTGTGGCATTTTGGCTCCAGCAGGCAATCAAAAAAAGAAAACATTAAATGCCATGGGTGGTGATGCTCTGAAGTTCCTACTGCTGCATTGTTTTCTTACTCCAGGGGCAGAGTGACTCCACTGCTGCTGTAGTTTTACGAGGATAAGGGGGGGGGCTCTGGATTTGAGTTGTAGCTGCTCTGTGATCTCAGAGGTATTGTGAATTTAACAGGAAAAGTGTGTGTGGGGGTTGGGGTTGGGTGAGGGTGGGTGTGGGTGTGGGGGCTGTGGAACAAATATGATCAACCTTAACCGGTCTCAGGGAGTCAGTGAATTGAGTCTAACACACTTTGGGATGGGAGAGGTGCTGGGAAAGAAGCTTTTGTAACAACTGTGATTCTGTAAGTCTTACTGAATGTCCTAGAAGTTCCTTAAGCCTCTTAATGCTCCTTTTATGTGGGTAAGCAGGTACTTTGGGTTCCGAGGTTGCCAAACACCACTGGTCACATACTCCCATGCTGGGCCGTTGCAGGGAGGCTGCGACGAGGCCCAGCTCTTCGACATGGATGCGCAAATACGCATGAAAAACAGTCACATGGACACAACTATTCTAGCTTTACTGCATGCATACTCCTGCTCCTATGTTTTTAATAAGCAGAATAAAACACACACAGATACGACTTTTTTCTATTGAAGCCTCTACATACTCGGCGAGAAGCGAAAAATTTGTTCTTGTTCTCGATGTTGTAGACCGAGAAAAAGGTTCTTTTTCTGCAGGGCATTTCATACGTCGCGAGAAGCAGTGCCCCAGATGATACCAACCGTCTTTTAGGTTGACATGGTTGTTCAGAATTCACTTCCAAGTTAGAAATGTCAGTTTCAACATCAGCAAACATGATGACTGTGGACGACATCATGATAATGTACATGATCAGAAACAGCACAGTAGACATCGTAGCCTGTGTGCACATTAAATATGGTGCAGTTATTCTTCTTTCTTCCTGTCGCTGGTTGTGTGTCAGCTATTTTGTGCAACACTGCCCCCACAGTTTCTGGTGGTACTGCTTCATTTCTATGTCTATGCAGAATCTCTGAAAGCTGAATAAAATGCACATGAGTTACTACCTGTTCTTCCTGTTTACGACTCCAGCTGCACGCACCCTATGCCGTGCACTAACTGTACCTGCACCTCACGGTCTGAAACGTAGCAGGAGAAAGAGGATATAGCAGGAATGGCAGAATATTTTTTTCAAATTCTGCCTTTCTATGACTCTCAGTGAAGATCGTATGCCCTGCCTTTATTAATGATGGAATAAATTCATAAAGCACATATAAAGTCATACAATCCAAGGCATGAATCCAATATTCATCTTTTGCTTCACATTTAAACTGGGTGATGGTAAGCTACACTTGTAGCCACAGGTAGCCTGGAGCAGAGTGACAAGAACACAGCAGCCAAATCTGTGCCAACAGCTTCTCCGACCACAAACCAACATGAATACATAAATTTTTTTCTCTTAAGGCTCATTAATGCTCTATGCACAATCATATGTAGACGGTAGTGCTGGGCGAAAAATTTTGTATCACGATATGGAAATTTTTATATCACGGTAACGATATATTTCACAATATACCCCCAAAAAGTATGTTTAAATGTTTTTGTTTTGTTTTTTTTGTTTTTTTTGGGGTTCACAGGTCAACACATGATGCGCCACACTGCCAACCTCTTTCTTTACTTTGCATGCGTCATACAAGCGAGGCAACTTGACTTAACTGAAATGCTTGCGACTGGGCATAACATACCTCGGGTAAAGGACTGACGGTCTCGGAAGCTTTCCCTGTCTCATTTTTGGGTCTGCACAGTGCCTGGCACGAAGCATACAGGCTACGGAGTCTTCCTTGTAGTGCTACGACGCCGTTTATTCATTCATGAGCTGAGACACCCTACCTGGTTTGCGATGATTGCAAACGATGCATTTTTCTAATGCCACAGTTTAACAAACTTATTTTTCTATGTACAGTTAAAAAATAGCCACACAGCTCGAGTATAAAAGTGGTTAAAACATAATCCTCAGCACCTCTGCCCATCATCCTCAGCACTGCTGTCAGACACTGCTCTGCCTGTCGGCTTGTTCGTTAATAATTATGGGATAGAAGAGGCCATGAAGGATACATCTCCAGCAGCCTTCGTTTCGAGTTAAACAAAGTGCGTGTTTGGAAGGTAGACTAGGAGGCTCCTTCGGAAGCTTTAGAATCGGGACAGAGTTTGGCGCGCCGCTGTGGCGTAGGCGCCCTAATGATAAGCGCTTGTGAGACACACTACTGTTTGTTTATCCATCTTTGTGCCGCCAATCGATGTTTGAATCCAACGTTGTTTCGCGGAGTTTATAATAAACTCAGCACCGCTGCTTAGCGGAGGTTAGCCGTAGCAACAGAAACGACGCATGGAAGCATGAAGGCAGCGACGCATGAAGACGTTTGAACGGACGTCCCAAATTACGTCCGTCAGGGCCTTAAGAGATCTCGAGGATGTGTACCCAGATTGCTACCACTGGAAACTACGAGTTGTGTTGCATTTTACAGCGGACATCTTACCAGTGGAAGGGACAAAAAAGAAGCTGCAATGATCTAATTGGTCACAAAGACAACCTGCTGCAGACCACCTCTAATTTATATCTCTTTCTAAGAATGTGCTGGTTTGTCATTGTCTGAAACTGACGTCAGAACTCGGGGGTAAACTCTAAACTCTTCACTGCCCTCTAGTGGATGTGTTGTCTAAAACAGAAATGAAACAAATAGCATGTTTTTATATTGGCGCAGTGTGGTTGCAATATTTAAAAAGGATCAAGCACAATGTTGTAATTGGAAGATACTGAAGATTCGATTCCAGAGTATCGATATAAGGAGATACACAATATCGGCACAACATCGGTAGGCTATCAGTCGATGTCAGCCAAAATTAAATATGTGATATCGGCCATTCCATAGACATAAATTATTAGAAAATTAAAATAACAGGTGCTGAAAAAAAAGGTTTAAGAGTGTAAGAAGCTTTATTGTCATATGATGATACAACAAAATTCTGTTCATTTTCATTCTCATCTTCATTACATTAGCATCAGCAGTCTCAAGATAAAATAGTTCACATAAATAAAACAGAAAACAAAACAAGACAAAAAGGCGGTAAAGTGCTGTTGAGTGTATATACTTTTAAATAATAAATAAAAATACTAATCCATTTCAAAGATGCAGTTGTATTGGATAGGATGCATATATCTTTTTAGTTTTTTTTTAAAAACAGTTGTCATGATCTAATGTACCAATGATATCAGTATCGGCTAAATGAGTTGTAAAATATTGACACATCAAATATCGACACAAAAAGCCAATATTGTGCATTCCCCTATGTCCATCCTTGGAATCCTGCTTGCAGAGTCTCAGCTTTTACAGGAGCAGGATGGTGGGCCTCCTGCCGTGCATGTGCAATGTGAAATGGAGCCTGTTTAAAGCAGCAGCGGATCAGACCTTTGTTAGCTGAGGGTGAGTGATTCTGTCTCTGTTGCCTCCGGGCACCTGAAGAGAAGGAAAGAGGGGGTTTGAGCCACCGCATCGCATACTCTGGGGACAGGCTGGATGCATGGCTCAGCGGCACGAGTTCCACGAGTATTCACTCAGCTGAGCTCCTCTGAGGGCCGAATGTGGCCAAGCAAAGACAACAGCCGCTGATTTTGCTGATTAGTTCCTCCTCCCTGGCTCAAGCCATGCTAATCAGTAAAACAACCTTGTTCACAAGCTTGTACTTTAGCTCTACAAGTGAGGTTATTAGCTGCTGTCGCTCATTCCCCCTCTGCACACATGCATGAAGGAATGTGAAAGCTCTGAAAAATGAGCTTAATGTAAAAGTGCATCTGCTTTATGCGGAAATATATCTTTGTGATCATCGTAGGGACAGAAATGGGATTTCCATTGTCAACCGAAGTAGAGGCTGACGCTAACTCCTTTTTAAAATTCAGCTATTTTTATTATCCAGCCTAAAATACTCCTATTTGTAAACAGAAAAATTCCAGTTGACGTTAATCACATGCATGGCATATGATTCCTTTTACTCTCCATTAATTAAGGATGAAATCACAGAAAGAATGTTTTATTAATGAATACTTAGAATTCATCGTTTAACAGAGGTTAATTCACAGTTATGTCCCTCATTAAAATGGATGCTGCAGAGAAAAAAGACTTTCCAGAGCTGAACCTGCATCTCTGCATCGCTGCTTGGTTCATAAACTCCAAAGTTGTGCATTTCATCTTTCATCTGTTAACATTTTTCTTCTTAAAGCAAAGCAGCCGTTTTTTGAAGGGGAGCTAAATGCTAGTTTTCACCCAAGCTGCAAATTAACCACAGGAACTTTGTCCAGCAACCAGAAACTTCTAGGTGGTCCTTTTTCTTTCACCCTAGGTGGTGCATGGGTCAATACTGAAATATTGATACAGCTGATACCAAAAATAATGATGCCAGGTTTGATTTTCATCTCTAAAACAACTAATGTTATTAAGAAAAATAATTAATTAATATCAATAAATTACATTTTTAAAACTCCACTTTCAAAACTTGTTTTTATGGACAGCAACATCTATTATGTTCACTTCTGAAGCCCCCCAGCAGTGTTTCACGGCTGAGAAACCACTTTACAACTTCCTCATCCGGGACACATGCGACCAAGAGATAAGACAGGAGCAAAACCGTTTTTACTGACTCAGTTCAGTTAGGATGCAAAATGGATGCTGGATCAGCTATCAGTAAGGGCCGCATCGCTGAGAAAATGGCAAAAGCCGGATAATGTCTCTTTAAATTCAAAACAGTAGAAAAAGAAAGAGAAAAAATATCTCTGGCCAAAATTGAACAGACCTAAAGCTGAAGTACCATTTAAAGTACTTTGACTAACAGATAATGAAGAGTGTAAAACATGTAACATTACTTTTAACTTTTAAAATGTTTTTGTTCACATTATATCCGACAATAAGGCAGGAAGGGATCAGCCAAGGGAAACTTTGAGTCTGGTCATCTGGAGCTGGATGGAGGCGGAGCCTACGTCTGCAGCCGCTCATTGAGAAGAGTACACATTACATGATTTCATGTCAGTCTCTAAAGTTTCCAGCAATACCAGAAAATGTTTTAAACATTGTTGCCAGTTGTTAGAAGGGGTCTAAAAAACTTACTGAAAGTTTGTTGCTGTTCCAGTTACACCAACTTGGAAAAAATGTATATTTCCAAAACAACTCATTGGTGAATGTCTACAAATTCTGATAAAACCAGTAATCACAGACCTCCAGCCAGTTTTAGTGATTTCCCAGCTCAGACTTCCGAGATTGCCTCGTCATTTCTGGACAGATTATCTCGGAATTCTAATTTCCGAGGAAACACACTATTAGCAACACTGCACATTTAGCCGCACTCTGATATGTGAGTATATGGAATTAGTGTACTGCAAATGTTCACTGACAAACGTTCTGCCTTGTTTTGGAATTCAAACTGATTAAATACATAAATTTTTTAAATCTTTAAATATTTTTTTAAATTAATTAATCATAATTAACATGTGAAGTCCTGACCCTAGTATTTATATATCAATCTTTCAGGGTAAGGGGTAAGCAGAGAAAGCAAATTTACTGTTGGGATCTCTTCTAAAAGATGCACAGTTGCTCTGAACTACTTCTTCTTCCGCCTGCCTTAAGGGTATGATTAGGCAGTCTGGTATTCAGTAAAATGATTGGATTGGATCAGTATGGCTGATTCCAGCCTGAACTAGCATCAGTTCAGAAAGGAAATAAGTGGTATGGCACATCCCTGCTCGCCTCGCCCCTCTCCCATTTCAGCTGCAGGAACCGAACACTCGACAGCAGCTCAGATAACCAGGAGCGGGTGCTGATGATGACAAAAAATATATCTTAAGGAATCATTGAATCAGGACAAAAATGTGTCCGGTCTACTCTGAAGCTCAATGGGAACCAGAAAAAGGCTGAGGTGATTAGCATTGTAGTGGCTGTTCATCAAAATAGGTCCTTATTTTGAGTAGGAAACCATGAAATTGTATCTGTACTGGAGGAAGTGCTTCATATTTGTTATCATGAAGGGAAACTCCTGTCACCCAACTGTATGGTGACTGGTTGACTGTACACATGCTGCACTAAGTTTCTGATATTTGCCTCAAAAAAAGGGGAAAATCATAGAGTGGGACAATAAGTTCAGGCTGGCTACAACCCTCAGAGAGTCGTAGTGCCTCACTCAGGAGCCACCTCTCTGTTCTTTATGTATTGTTAGGAACAAAACAAAGATATAGAAGTGTTTGCAAATATGCAAACAAAGAGTAATCTAATGAGCTAATAAGTGAGCAGCTTTGTTCTTCAACACAGTTTGAACTCTCTTAGATAAGATTTATCTTCAAGAATAGCTCTCCCGGCTTCTTAAAGGCCTTTCTCTAGACGCCGGCTGTCTTTTGTTCCATTCTCTGTCCAGCTGATCCCACACTGATTCTCTAATGTTTAGGTCTGGGTCATGGGGAGGATTCATCAGACATGTTGCCTCTGATTGTCAGTAGACCCCACCCCACTCTCTTTTTCTTCAGGACATTACTTTAAGATCTTGATCATTAGCTGGCGTTTTAGTCCTGACATTTTATTGTATCCAGTTTTAATGACACACTGCAATCTATACTGAAATACGTCCTTATTTTCAGCTAATAACTCTCTGGAAATCACCCTGTTGCTGCAAAAATCTTATTTAATCTGTTTAACTGCGTCATGTTTGGTATTGTTGTAGAAAAAGATTTCTGTGACCAAGAGCTTAAATATATAACTTCAAACAGGTTTTTTGCTTTATTGTGTGTTATATGTTGACACAACCGTGGCATGTCTCTTAAAATGCAAAAGCAGGGAATGTCTATAGAAAAATGTTCAGAAAGTTGTGAAAACTGCTGATTGAGACTGCTTTAAACGATTACATGAAAATCTGGCTGTTTGGAAGGAAAATATAAAGAAATGAGGGCTGGATCAAGACTGTTGCAGAGTGTTGTAGACACTAAGATCAAACAGATGAGCATAATTAAATCTTGTCTTGTGAGTTTTATTTTCACAGCAACACTCCTACTCTTCTCGTCTCTCCGCGGCGCATTTATAAGCAGAACAGAAAAGTAAACCAGTCCAGTCATTTGGAAAGACATCCTGCTGGATGCAGAGATGTCCGTCCATTATCCCCCCCCCCAAATGAAGAAAAACCGCAGTGGTTTATCTAATGAACACAGTGCACATTGTAAACGCTGTTTACGTCTGCTGCTCAGCTGTTAAAGAATGATGAGCGATCTATTAACTGTGCTCTTATTACTGGAAGCACAAAAGCGCGAAGATGCGGGGCTGTAAGTACAGTCCTCAGTCTGCCACCAGAACAAAGCCAAACAAAGAGCGCCGCTGTTCTGCACAGGACTCGCTGTTTGTTTTGGCCTCTCGCACCCTCCTCCTGCAATGTTATCAACAACTTGTGAGCAAATGGTGCACAGCAGGCGTCGTGTCATTGAGTCTCCAGCAAGAAAGTGTAATTATTTTGCTGATTACGTGCGAACAGAAACAGAACAGTGGGAGCCAGCTGTAAGCCGAGAACCTGGAGACGAGGGGGGTGTGATGGACTCATCAGACCATCACCCAGGTGACACCTGATTGACAACCTGACTCTCTGATTGTCCACCCCAGCTCTCGTCTCCTTGCAAAGCTGTAAACTGTCAAGAGAACAAACATGTGTTAACTCGCGCCTGAATAATGTCAACACAGACACCTCTTCTTCCTCTTCCTCTGTTTATGCATCTCGGCTGATATTAAGCTCCTTGTGCGGATGCGACCTCTCTGAACCAGTCGGAGATAATGGAATATCTCTCTCTGAAGGCATCTTGGAGGAGGCTTTGTTCTTATTTCCACAAATGAATATTGAAAGGAGTGCATTTGTGAAACACGAACAACCACACACACAGAGCCTTAATTAGTCTGCTTCACAAATACGCCGTGATTGTCAGTGCTTTCAAAAACTGAGTGCATGTGGGTGGAGGTTATGAAATAGACGGAGAATACCTGCTTTGCTTTGTTGAGCTGAGGAAATCGTGTGTGTGGTCCTTAATGCTTCATCCTCACACCATTTAACTCGACTTTCTGTACCATCCTCCTCCTCTCAATCTGCAGAAACCCTCATGGACAGTCGGTGGGCTACCACAGAGCTGGCATGGACCACATTTCCAGAAAGTGGGGTGAGTTAGTGTGCATGTGTGCTCAGTTTGTGTTTTTTTTTCTTTTTTTACTCCGCAGCATTTGTTCCATTTGCTTGTTAATAGGGCCCAATCCGCCTCAAACAGCACACGTCCTGCTGTTTTATATCTTTGTTTTCGCAGTGAATGTTTGCTTTTTTGGATCCTATAAAGCAGAAATGCACATTGTGGCACTGTTTGGAAGAAAAGTGGACCAGGTAGGAATCTGTACACAGAATCTGTGCATATTGTAATTTAAACAAAGAGCAACAACAAGGCAAATCCTTGATATTTGTAAAGGCAATTAGGTGGGTTTTAACTTTTGTCCCTCCCCAGGAAAGATGGGAACTGAAAGGCATGTGTCCATTGTAATCTGGGCCCATGAGTGAATTACAGGCAGAAATTAAGGTTTTCAGTTGATACCCCCTGTAGGAACTGTGAGAAAATAAAACAACATGAATTTGACCTCAGGGCTAACAGCCTGACAGACCTCCCCCACACCAGGCCAGTGTAATTTGTCTTCCCTACGTGAGCGCAAAGCCAGTCAATGGAAATGGTGGGTTACCATGGAAACGGTCTCCGGCAGCTCCCTTTTTTTCTCCCATTTTCTTTTTTTTCCTTCCCTACAAGGGCTCCGGCTCTGAATGTCCTGGCATCCATGAAGTCATATGTCAGGAGTGGCGAGGCAGCCCCTCTCCTCACGCTTGACAAGCCCAATACGTTCGGGGGGCCGGCAATTATCATATTTGTCAGGTAGTGCATCAACGTGTTGCTGGTGATTTACGGCCTCTAATGCTGACTCTTGGGCTCATCGTTTGGGGATAAATTACCAGGAGCGGAGAGACGTGAGATGAGTTATGCATTATTTTCCTCCAGTTGAAATAATCAATTTCAGGGACAGTCATTTGTTATGGAAAAGAAGCATTTAGTCCAACTGGGAATTAGTCGGGGAGAAAAAAAGAAAGATTGACTTCTCACAAGGTTATTTCCTAATGGACTAAATTTATTGACCAATGACTACATTTATCATGGCTTCCGACTTTAGTTACCATTTGTAAACACCAGTGTTAACTACATGTGAGGCTTTACATGCTCCTCATTTTTTATTTCACAACCCTAACTCCAAAAAACTTGGGATGCTATAAAGTGTAAATAAAACAGAAAGAAATGTAAACTCTGCATCAGCCTATATCTTATTCCCAGTAGCACATAAAGAACATATCGGATGATGAAACCGTGACATTTTATCATTTAATGGAAGATATGAGCTTGCTTTTTATCTGATGGCAGCAACACGTCTGTAAAAAAGTTGGAACAGGAGCAACAAAAGGCTGGAAAAGAAACCACTGAGGTGAATTTATTTTTCCCATGTAGTTGGCTCTAACAGTGTTTAAGCTAGGGCCCAGCTTAGTGAGGGCCCATGCGCCCTGTGTACACCCAAACTCTCGCTTAGCCCTCCGTCCTTTATGGGGCTCATACAGCCAGCCGACATGGGCTTTACATATGTAACTGAAACAACATGGGATCTGCAATATTTGCACAATTCCAGCCCATATTAAACCCATGCGGGCCCCAAATAGACATGCTGGCTAGGTGCTTGTGAACAGGATTCAGAAACACTGCTGTCTTCTCCAGACCAAAGCTCATTATATTTTCCTTTGGACAATAATAGTAAGACTTCATGCTTTCTAGCAAATGTTTAAGAAGACAGTTTACAATATAGCAACAGTAGTTAAATGTAATAACTATGAAACAGTCATGAGATTACAAACAATTACCTCTGGTATTACATACCCAAACCAAATAATAGAGATGGCTCAGGCAGGTTTATTTTCACTCAATAGAATAATAGAATTTAGTCACAGAAACGGTACACCGATCTCTGTGTGCATGGGACAAGACTGGATGCTGGCGCTCAGACATGATTCTCCTGAAATCTCTGTTTGTGAACACAGTTCACCCTGAAACCCACAGATGCAGGTTAAAGCTCTATGAAACAGAGAAGAAGCCAGATGTGAACAGAAACACCGCTGTCTTCTCTGGACCAAAGCTCATTTAAATGCTCTCAGATGAAAATGTGAACTTCTTTCTGGAAAGCATGGACGGCGTGTCCTGCAGACTAAAGAGGAGAGGGAGCATCCAGCATCTCTGATGGGATGGGCTGCATCAGTGTCTATGGCG
>JAVQJG010120413.1:0-10467 GCA_036024015.1 Craterocephalus amniculus
CATTCTTCTTCTATGGTTTGCTTCTTCCTGTTTATCTTCTTCTTCTTCCCTGGTTTGTTTCTGCTCCACTATGCTCAACACTGACCCCGCGGTTTCCGGTGGTATTACTCCATCGTCTGTGTCGAGTGATGGATGCGCAAGGAGCCTGAAAACGCACCAAAAACGCACATAATTGACGCAGAAGACTACGAAACTTTCCATGCGTCTGCGTATCCGTCATCTGCGTCGAGCATAAATGGGCCTTAATGTGTGCATTGATGTAAGATATCTGCCTGGTATCAATACAGTGTTTGACACCTGTCGGTGCTCCAAGGCTGCTGCCCTCTTCAGAAACCAGACATGGTAACTTTGCATGAGCAGATCCATCTTTCATGGAATCATGTGGCCTGCAGCACATGCTTGCTTCATGTTACTTTTTGTTGAAGGTTTGCCAAATCTGAACAAATTAAGATGGTGAACATTGTGTCTGAGGAGTGTCAATGATGACACTTTGCAATAGTGTCATCTGGCCTGTAGGAAGTTACAGGTTTAGCCCCCTAGTGGCCAAAAGTTACACAGTATACCTTTAACTTTTTGCTGTTGATTGACCATTGTAATGTTAATTTTATCTTAAAGAATTGTTATCTTTTGTGAAGCACTTTGAGTTGCAATTGTGTTTGAAAGGTGCTTTGTAAATAAACACTTACTTACTTAAATCTTTTACATTGTTGTGAAGAAATTTTGGGCTCTCTAAAGTTCCTTGTAGTTCATTGAGACCTGCAGGAACTCATTTGTGCACGTCTCTTGAGGCCCTGCTCAAACAAATTTAGGTGTCGACTTGGACTGGATTTTTCAGTCATCCTGCTGTCAATGTGGTACTGTCTTTGGGATCCTTTGTCCTGTTGCATAATCTAGTTTCAGCCAAGCTTTGGCAGTCAGGTAAATGACATCACATTCAACTGTACTTCCACATGCAGACCAGATTATGGTCGACTTAATGACTACAAAGTGTCCAAGTCCCGTGGCTGCAAAACAAGCCTTTATCATCCGCCTTCCACCACTGTGCCAGGGAGGTGAGGTTTTTGGACTGATTTCCTACATATTGTTTTTCCAAAATGTGGTGTTGTGTACTAACTGTCGAATATCTCCACTTTGGTGTCATCTATCAAAAGGGGTTTATTTTCAGTGTTTTCTAAAACTTGTGCCTTCATTTAATTAAGCGTGTGCGCTTTATTTTGATATACCCTTTAAGCCTCTGTATTGACCCAAAGATTAACTTTATTTCTTAGCCCGTTTTTTTCCTTAAAGTAGGTGGAAGAGGCTTTAGCCATCCTGCATCCCTGAACTAGATCAAGTGGAACAAAAAATGAACTGTATGGCACTCATTACACAGCAATAATTAAACTCTTCAGAGTGATCTTTTACTCATAAAATAATTATCTGTTTCCAAAATAGATTACACATTGTAAAATATAAATACATGCTCAGAATGCAATGATTTGGCTCATTTCGTATTAGAAATTATTGGGAAACAAATAAAATCTTTAAACTTTAAATTATTGCATGCTCAGTTGGCAGTAGCATATCTCCAAACGGCTGGAACTGGGGTGATTGTACAGTATTACTATGTTGCATCACCTTTTATTTTCACACTTTATAAATGATTGGGAACAGAAAAACAAGCTGCTACAATTAGGAGAGAGTTTTTTTTCTTTTTCCTATTCCTACTCAGTATGTGTTTGACAGCCTACTTTTCACCAGATACAGTATATAATAAATTTAGAGCTGTGGACTGCAGTTGCTTGAAATGCATGATTGTGTTAGGCCCATTATGTTGTATGCTGGCCTGCAGCATGCTACTCCAAAATCTGCACAAGTCATTCAGCATGGATGAAATTTTTTTTTCCATTTTATTTTTGTATAACTTTTAATCAAATGTAGAATTCTGAATATGTCAAAAAAAAAAAGGTTTTCCACTGCATTGCAACTTGTATGATTATTTTTTACACTTACACAGTAAGAGACTGTAATTGCCCATTAATGATATTTTAACTGAATCTGGAAAACTTTTTTCAGGCAAACAGTTTACGTAAACTAAAACCCTTAATTGTGTTTCAATTTATATTTCACTTTCTCAATATTCCTGAGTACTTGAAGTGTTCTTGAAATATTTAGAAACACTTATTAACCTAACATGCATGTTTTTAGACTGGGAGGAAGCAAGAGTACCTGGAGAAACCCCACAAGGAGAACACACCTGAGGTTCAATCCAAGAGCTTTTTTGTTGTGGGGGGATGGTGAGAACTATTATATTACAAATATGTTAAAAAGCAAATATTACAACATACACACACACAAAAGAACCAAACATAGTATAACAAATCTTTTTTTTTATTGCATTTAATGGCATTGCATACAAAACATCTCATGCATTCCTCTGTTGACCCACAACTTTCCTTGAATTCATTGTTCCAAAAATAAATCAAGGCAGTTACATCTTACATCCCACTCTACAGGCAGCAAAGGAATTATAAAACAGAAATCTCTTTTTTATTTTTATTTTTTATTTTTTTTGCTTTCCACTCAAAAGCGACCAAGTTGTTCAGTGAACGTTCACTGGTAGCATGTAACTGGCCCGGATTTGCAACAGGAAAACAGCAGAGGCTAAAGGTATACAACATCTGATATGGACCTCCTTTTAAGTAAATGTATAAAAACACTAATTCTGGGAGAATAAAGAATTGTAAAAACAAAAGTAAAACTTTTTCTGTTCAATCAATTAAAATCTTTTTAAAAAAAAGGTAGAGATAAAAAGTAGACATTGTTCCATGACCTACATAAAGACTTAAAAAAATACCCTTAAATAATACTTTTTTTGTGGAAAACGATAGAGGTTTTGAAGGGTGCTTTTCATTATTTTAACATGCCTTCTTGCTTTTTTCTTAGAGATGGAAAGGAAGGATACTTCTTCCCTCCTCCGGCTCTTCTGGACTTCCAATCTGCATTCAAAACTCTGGAGGATCTTCATGATAGTGTAGTAGGAGCAGCCTCCATATCACAGGAGGAGAAAGGATGCAAGAAGGCCGAAGTCATTATAATGAAAAGCCCCCTGAGGAGGTAGTTTCACACCTCCTGTGCCCTATAATTGATGACATTCACATACCAAACTGTACCTTGTCCTCAAAGCTTTGGCTTTTAGATGCATTAGCCATAAACACTTTAGCTTCACAATGAACCAGGCCAGAAACGCAGTTAATATTGAGAATACTGACAGATGTAAGGTGACAATCACGTGTTGATAATTGAGGATGTATGTACCGTTTCATTCTGAATAAAGCAGCAAAGGCACTCTCATGTACGACGATGTCAAATCAAAATCATTCATAAATCTTCATTTAAGACATGAAGGCACAGTCCGGAAAAGGACTGGCGTAAAATACCCACACAGGTCTGAAAAATTACACATTTGATCTAATTCATATTTCTGAAGAAAGGGTTTGAAATTGGCACACAACAGATCTTTTTTTTTCAACCCTTCTTGTGTTTTCACGTTGCTCAGCGATTAACAATAAAGATTCCCGACTGATGATTTAGTTTTTAAAGCTCAATAAAAACTGCCTATTTCTGGCAAGGCTAGTGGAAGTAGGACTGCAGGGTACCACGGCGGCGCACATCAGTTGTCCAGCAATGGAAGCCACCGCCCAGGGAGTTGGCATGACGAATGTTCACCTTTATGGCTTTGATACCTGTATATGAGGCAAATATACACAATAGGAGACAGCGTATTGTTATAGATCAATGTGGTGATCATAAAACTTTAAACTGAAATATAAGAGGCCGCAATGAGTTGAAAATTGCCACCCACCGAGGTTTTCAAACATTTTCTGAATGGTGGCTTCGTTGGCATCAACCATGACACGTTTCTCATCCAACATCAGGACATTCATAGACAGCCACTTGGAGGACATCCACAGTGGGTGGTCTGCGCAGAAAGTGAATTCCTTTCAGTCAAAATTGCCAACATCCATTTTTCATAAACAATAAGCTTTAATGCAAATACCCACCATCAGGAATCAAAGGTGTTGGAGGTTTCACAACAGTCCAGCCAGCCTTCTTGAACATGTCAACCTAGGATTAAATACACAGAGCACAGGTAAACATGCTGCACTGTGTTGTGGTGCTTATTTTAGTCCACAAGAGGGCAGAAGAGCTCACTTAGAGAAGTGAGGATCCCTGTGTGACAGTACCTGGCGACAAGGGCGATCTGGGTTTGACAGCACCAGCCCTGGACCGATTATGTTAAATGTGGCATCGATGTGCATGGGATTCGGGTCCTTGAATGAGATTATGTGGACCTTGTAATCTGGAGCCAGATGACGACGCATCCACTCGATCCCCATGTAATTTGTAACCTGGAACAGAACCGTGTATTAAAAGAGATGTTCAGATGCAAATCCTTCATCTCTAAAGGATATCTTTTTCTTTTATTCATTTCTATTGATGAATAAACAAATCTAATCTGTTTCTCTGTATGTTGCTCTGCGTCTAACTGATGTTTTGTCAGGAGATATCACCCTGTTAAACTACACGCAACATACCTGACTCCTCTGGACAAACAGATCCCTCCCAGCTCGAATAAAGTCAGCAGCATCAAAACAGGGCTCATGTTCTGTGGTCACAAACTTCCCTTGGGCAGCCAGCTGGTGCCTGTCCTCCACCGTACGGATGGGGTAGTCCTGAATGATACAAGAAGGAAGGAAAAAAAGGATTTACTCTTAAGCAATCAAACAATTCACACACAAGGAGTAATAAACAGTAATGGTCAAAGGGTTCGGGGGAGATATGATTAACCTAAATGAGCCACCTTCATACTGTATACATATCTATAAAGCAGGTGTTCATAGTCATAAGGCTACTGTAGACATTTTATCCAGCAGGTGGTAGAAAAGCCTCACCTGATCGTACAGCTCATCAGCCATGGTGGGTTTAGGAGCAGTGGTCCATTTGGCACCTTTTCTGAAGTACTCCTTGATCAAAGGCCTGTAGGCACGGTACTCAAAGAAACGAGACCTCCAGGCCATCGGAGCCTCAATGATTTCATTTCCCACAACCATGAGGATATCTCTTGGCATGGCAGCATACATTCCTGTAACACATTCAGCAACGTAAAATCAGGTTGGTTTGTTTGTTTTTGCTGCAGACTTGGGTGCACATCTTCCATCCTGCCCCACAGGATGTTTTTTTTAACCTGTTGAGGTGAAGTCTGGAGTTTTATACTCCAGGGACCAGTCGATGGGTTCTGGCCTCCTCACATTAACGCCTTCATGACGCAGAATATTGCACATTTCTTCTATTTCAGCAACAGCTTTTTTCAAGTGGTCCGCAGGAAAAGACTGGCCCCCATGCTTCTGGTAGAAGGGCCAATACTTCTCATATGTGTTGGCCTGTTGAGATGTTTATAACATGACATCATACCATTTAAATCTCTACCATATGAGCATTTTGCTTCAGACGAATCAACCTGACAAGCTTACTTTCACTTCCACAGTGAAGGGAGGCACATGGGCATTTTCAGCTCGACCAACAATCACCTCCTCCAGGGGGTCCCATTCATTGTAGCTGCAGACAGGACATTCCTGCTGAACAGGCTCAGTAACATGCTCCTCTTCAGCTGCATGCTGCGGCTGTGCAGCTGCTGCACTCGAAGTGCTCTCGAAGGCCCTCTGCACCCAGCCAGTGAGTGACCG
This sequence comes from Craterocephalus amniculus, assembly GCA_036024015.1. Lineage (NCBI taxonomy): Eukaryota > Metazoa > Chordata > Actinopteri > Atheriniformes > Atherinidae > Craterocephalus > Craterocephalus amniculus. The sequence goes on from JAVQJG010120413.1 coordinate 5,727, forward strand.
GCCAAGCTAAGGAGGGAGGAAATGCATCAGTTTTGTGCTGTGGGTAGAGTAAAATACAAGAGAAAATCTTTTTTGTAAAACAAGTCATTTTTCTGATCTAATAGACATTTTTAATAAAGAATGGAGAGCTCAGAAAGTAACAAAAGCTTCTATTTTTTGTTCTAGTGCAAGAAACATCATTTTAAAGGTGATGCAATCAAATAAGATCACGTTGTTTCAAGCTCACATACAAAAAAAGAAGTGGGAAAACGATAAGACGCACACAAGACTTCAGACTTCAATGAAAAATCCCCTCATTGAGGTAGATGGTTTGGTGCTAAAGTACACGTGTTCAGAAGCTTATCTCCGCAGATAGCGCTTACAGTGAGGCGTTTGCTGGCTCAGGACCAGCTCCAATGTCACTGAGTTTGAGAGCGCATCTGCGCCAAACAGCTGTTCGTTGTCACTCAGGGACCAAAGAAAAAAAAACTACAGATAAAATCAGATCAGTCCCCTGAATGATTGGTGTGGCTGAAGATTCCCCACCCCCTTCTCTACACACGATCGATCAGATTTCTGTCTGTCTGTCTTCCTTTCTTTTATTTTTATGTTTTATAATCAAACAATCAACCAATTAAGCTGATCTAGACTCAATCAGATGTAGCCATAATGAAAAAAACTCAAACAAAATGTCTTTATTCGCGTTGACTGGCGTGTGTTTTTTTTTTCTGTTTTTTTCCCAAACAAAAAATAGTGAATTAAATAAAAATAAATTATGTGGATAAAATGAACGAGTAAACCATCACAATACCAACCATGGCTCCGATCAGATGGGCAGCCTCGGCCCCCCTGCTACCTCCTCTCAGACATCTTACTCGCAGCATTGTCCAGCGGAATAATGAGTGAAATCACACAGCAGCGCAGGATCCACCTCTCAGTGTGCTTGTGAAAGAAGGCGTCCCAGCCTGCAGCCCTCTTTATAGCCGAGGGGCTACGTGCCTCTTAGACCATTGGTCGTTTCATGTTGGAAGGCAACGTGACTTCAGAAAAAAACATTCCTGAAACACAATCCCTTACGCCAGCAAATTCTTATCAACTGGTGCTATACCTCCAGAAGTTTTCAAGGACGATTAATAAATGTTTTAAAACTGGTTTTAGCTGTTTTTGCGCAGCAGCCGGTGAGTCTTTTTACACCGTGAACTTATGTAATGACACAATTTATCATTTAGGCACATATGCGTGCAAAATGCTAAAATGCATAGATTTGCAACTTGTGGTTTGATTTTTTTAATAAGCCCTTCAAAACGGAAGGCAATTATTATTTTTATTATCTTTCATTAAACTTTATATTATTATTAATTATGTTGATTAAAATAAAAGGGCCATTTCCTTTTTTTTCTTCTTACAGTTCTTGGTGAAGATGCTGAACAGTAGCTCCCAGAATTTTTTTTTTTTTTTGTATTTTTCTTTATCTAGTCCTGTCTGTTTTAGCTTGCTTTTTAATCAATTTTGAATTCAATAGGCCTATTAACATATTTACAAAAGATCAATCTTTTTGGGAACGGCTTATTAGAACATGCTGACTTGATAAAATCAAAGAGATAGAGAGCCTTGTGAAGGCTGTGACACCACATGCTTTACTGGACTGTGCTCACAAAGGTTTCATAACCCACAGACCTTAGTGACTGATATTTCCTTGCCCTCTGAAAAATGTCTTTGGCTCATGCCCAAGGTTCAAAGAATATATACTGAAGATGCCCTCAAAGTCCCTACAGCATCTTCTAGTATCCTTCACGAGTTGCAAAGAGAACATCATGAAATCAACATATTTTGCTCTTTGCATGTGTTTCAAGCTGCATTCAATTAGCTCAGTGTCACTTTGAGGGGTACAAAAACTTCTGAAAAGCAGATAAAAAGCTTATGTAAACATCACAGTGAGTCGTTCACAGGTGTTACAGGCTGCTTTGCAGGTCAATGAGTGCATCGGCTCTACGCAATGTAAATGCTGGCATCAGGTGCGATATGTGAGCCAATGTTCAGCGTGATGCACGTGTGTCTGATTATTCACAGCTCCATTAGTTCCACGATTAGCTATTGTTATCTATGCAATGCATGTAAAAGTGCAACATGTAGGATGTACTGACATCCAGAGGCGTAAATATTAAATTGAGAATGGAACACGTCATCTCCAAATCTGGTTCAGTAATGAAAAATGTAATGACCTATTTAACCTCATTGGGGGACAATATGTGACATTGCCTGTAAACAATAATTACATTGAGTAGGCCACACCTGACCTACCAATTAACAATGGAAGAAGGTCATGTGGTCTGATGAGTCCAGATTTACCCGGCTCCAGGTAAAAAGGCCTCCAGGCTTCTTCCATTGCAAATTGAAGCGGTTTTCACCGGTTAGCCTCACTGATTATCGTCTTTCTTATGGCTCCACAGCTGCAAGGTGTGTTTGGAAATTTTCTTATTTTCACTATTAAACACATCCCTGAATTCTACTGTTGTTTTTCTTCAGTTTGGTTTCACACATTCAAGTGATCAACGACCACATTCATTCAGTTTTTTCCCCCCAATGGTTCCCCATTATCATTCCAATTTTAACAATGCATTGAACAGTTCTTAGCCTGCTTTTAGTTTCTGCATCTTCTCTGCTTGACACCAATAACTTGACCTTTCTTAATCAGACTAACATCTTTTCCACAACCTGATTTTTCTTTTTTTTTCTGGTTCTCCAGACCAAAAAACCCAATGATGTGCTAAATCATATATACATAACAGAGAAGAGAACTTAGAATCTCACATCAACTGAGAAAACATTTCCCTAATAGCCAGCAGTATTTTCTCCTCAGTTCCCAAAATGACAGTGTTTTCGTCAGAAGTAGTGATGCAGCTAAATTGGTCAGCAAGCTTCCCCTCAAACTTTTTGAAATGTGCGTATGGCACCAAATTCAATATGTTTTTCAAAAAGTTTCTTTAACTTTTGACATGTTGCCAGTGAACTATTTTCAGTTAAATTTTTGGGATAAAAAGATTCACAAATTTTTGCTTTTTGTTTGTTTACTTCTTGTTCCAAGTTCTGAATAAACAGAACTGAAATACAAGTTTGGAAAACTACCTGGATAAATAATGTCATACACATCTATAAGCTTCTACAGAAAGGAATATTCATATAGAACGTAACCAAACACAGTTGCAATGAACCAAAAGACAAAGTGCATGAAATTCAAGTTATATTAAGTTGTCAAAGTGTACCTGCAATGTGGTGGCAAACTGAATGTTGGAAGTAAAGTTTGAGCTTGCAGATTGAGGAAAAAATGACACTTGATCTAATTCTGAGTTGAAAATAAAACAATATTAGTAATGTTTAAAACTGTAGAATGCGGTTTAGGATTTTAACAAAGTATAAAAGATATTTCTGGTTTCTAATCAAGCCAGTTTTATAGCTTGCAGTTGTTTTTTTCTCATTTGAAGGGCTACAGCAGGAACGATTGTTTTGTGGCAGTGGACAATAGAGTAAAAACAGAAAAGAGTGCCACCTGCAGGAGCTGTGAAACAAAATATGAGTTCTTGTTTGTTTTACTTATGCTGTCACCAGTTCACACAGAGAGAGAGATGAACGTTTTAAGCTTTCTTTTCTATTTTCTATTTCTATTTCTTGTTTATCTTACATCCAATGCCAGTGAACAATACGTTATTTCCCCCTTTTTATCCCAATTCAGACAATCCAGTCCTATTACAGACTAGAATGAAGATCTACCCAAACTGAGGGTGGTTTGTTTCACACTTCAGACAACGAGCAGTTTTATGTTGTCCTCAGGCTGCCACTACCTCACCTTCTGCTTATCTATTATAATCACTCCTGCAGTTTTCACCTTTCCCTGATGCAATATAACAACTAAGTATTTTTTCCACTCTTTTTTTGAGGAAGATTTTGTCTCAACTCATAATTTAAACTTTTTCTGAATTGTTTTCATCTGCTCATTAACATGCCTTGCCAGCATGTGCTTACTTTTGGTAATTTGTTAATTAACCTATGAAACCCATTGGAAATATGCAAAATCCCACCTGATAACTTTGTCACATGAAGCAGTCAAACTTTGCCAGTTTTCACAGCAGATTATTAGCTTTTTTCTTTTGACTTCTTCTTAGAACTTGAAGTATTTTTACCTTTAAAATATCAGAAGGAGCAATGTTGGTTTAATTAAGCATTTTAAGAAAAGAGACAAACACCAGAATTATGCTATATCAATTGACAATTCTTTGTTTGAGGCAAAAAGTAGAAAATACATAACTCTCGAGAGGAGGTCTGTTCGTAGCATTAGCTGCTGATTTTCTGAAGCACCAACGTGCGCAGAATCTCCCAGCCCAACCCGTCAGAGACCTGCCTTAGCCTAGCTAAAGACCTCTTTTATATCACACAGATAATAGCGTCCATCGGCTTCCGGTTCCGGGGTCCGTTCCCGCATTCTCCAGGCTCCCATCGGCACCTGTTGGACAATAACATCCTCCCTAGTCTGTTGTAACAAAGGCTCTCTTTCTGAGCCTCATCTTTCAAGGTTGTTCTCATCACATGGCTCGTCCGGTCTGGTCTTATCAGCCTGTGAAAACATCATTTTTAATTGCTCCAAGCTGAGTTCAGAAAGGCTGTGAAGGCCCAACACATGCCATACTTAACTGCATATTTTTCTAAATTAATGATAATACAGCAAACAAAACATATCTGATATAATGAGTAATATAGTAAACATATA
>JAVQJG010120414.1:0-11334 GCA_036024015.1 Craterocephalus amniculus
GATCTGTTATTGATACTGTGAGGAAGAAAGGTGAAGATGCCAGTTCAAAGATGATTGAGTTTCTCTGTGAGGTGGACCCCTTCTTCAGCGCACATTTGGGGTTAAAGTGAAAAGAAATGGAGAAATGATGCTTTTTATATTTACAAAATGATTGGAAGCACAGGATGTAGTAAATGTGCACATATTCCTGTAAAACAGCTGAAAAATGTTTGGTATGGATGTAATTGTTTAGTTTGGTCTGGAAATGTAAATATGACAGTTGAGGTCCTGTCACATTCTGCCGCTGTTTTTTCTTTTAACAAATTACTTAAAAACATTTTGATATTTGTTGTTTTTTTCGTGTATTTCTGTTTTTATATGTCATGATAAAAAGAATGGAGGAAATGAAACTTTTGAGGGATGAATGAATTGTTGATCAATCATGTTCTCTTGATGTCTTTTGATGTTTTGCAATTAAATAAACTGTTAATCATTGTAAAATAAATATATCTGTTAAATGATAATGTTTTTGTCTAAAATGATTTAATCTGTATTTAAAGAACGGTATTTATGAAATAGATTAATTCTCAAAATTGTATTCATAATGTCTTTTTCGTTTTATTTGTTTTCTTGGATTATAAATGGACAGATAATTAGGAGGACAGCTTTGATTTAAAAAGTAATCCTGGGAAAACGGAGAATGTATTTTTAAGAAGATAAATTGATGACAAAAAGGATAATTATTCAGTTTAAAGGGTCTTAAGTTTACTTATAATTTATGACCAAGCAATTGATTTCAGCATAATTAGTAGGATTATTTTTTGTAGTAGTGCTTGCACAGTAAACAGTAAAACCACTAAATCCAATATTTATCTACAATTAGTCTCAATTACAACTGAACTGCAATCACTTGATATATCATCTTTACAGCTTTAATTTTTTTACATAGTGAGAAAAAACTCATATGATCATCAAATCCTTATATAAAAGTGATAAAAAGTAATTTTAAAAAACAGGACTATGAAAATAAAAATTTTACAAAGGAAAGAACAATGAAATTCAAACTGTACTGTTTTCTATTTCCAGCAGAGGGCAGCATAGTTAGTGAAATCCTTTACAGTCTATGGTCAAATCCAATTTGAACTCTGGAAACCAGCTGATCAGCTCCTTCAGGTCCGCGATCAGGAAACATCTCTGATATTTTATTAACCGACGCTTCACAGATTTATGGACAAAAGGAGCAGGGCCTTAAATTCAATTTGTCACCGGAAGTAAGTTGAAGGATCTGTATATAACAGTCTTTTCCTGATGTTACTTTCAACAATATTGAGATTTTCTATTTTTTGAAACACCACATCAAAAATCTTGGTACTCTTGATGGAGTTTTATCTGGTGAACTTTACATCATTCTCATAAAATGCAAAAAATTTGGACAAATATTGTCATCTGCATTGGCAGTCAGCAAAATGCTGCACGACCATGAAGAACATACAGAAAAACAAAACAGTAAATCCTGCTTTGACTTGCACTTGGGCAACTAAGGTTTACCCAGGTTCAGATAAAGTGGTTTACTCAAAATATTTCTTCCAATTTTCACTTCTTGGGGTAGCACTTTGTTGTCAAGCTTCAGGTGAAGTTTTTGTTGTGCGGAAAATTATCTTATACCACCCCTTCCCACATTAATAGGCAGCTGGGATTTATTAACTGCATTTGCTTTCCAGAATAGAAACTTTCATTGAATTATAGGCTACCTCATTTTAAAGTGCTTTTACTTTGACGGTTAGTAAATGAACTTCCTGTTTCCTCACTAACAACCGTTAACTTGCCGCAGATGGAGGTGTCAGGTCCAGCGCAGCATCCAGCCTCAGACCGGACGGTGCTCCGCTCAGTGAAGCAGACGGGACAGCTTTCCCCTCGCAGCTTCTTCGCGTAGTTTAGCGCGTTTCAGGTGTTAGTCTGACCCCGCGTGGCTTTCCTTGCGTCTCTGAATTACAAGTGGAATATAACCTTTGGAGCTTGTGGAGGAGGATGAACCCTCAGTGTGCCCGCTGTGGGAAGATCGTCTACCCGACGGAGAAAGTCAGCTGCCTGGACAAGGTTTGTTTAATCAGTTCATATCAAACAATTCAGAATTGTGCGTTTACTGCGTGATATGTCTGAGAAAAGCGGTCAAATAGAGTATAAGGTTGGCTCAGGCTGGAGGTGGAGGTATGAACATTTAAGAAGTTGTAGAGAAACCAAGCAAACTAATTGGATTTAAAATATTCAACTTCTATATTGATTTAAACATAATAGCTTATTTTTCATCACTTCACTTTAAAGACAAGTGAGTAGAATATTAATGTAGGCTATATTTGTCACAAAAAGACAATAATAAAGTATAATTGTCTTCTTACTGTGCATTAATTGTAAAAATATTTAAGAAACTATAAAACTATCACACCCCATTTTATATAAGCATTGTAGATAGACAGTGTGTCTATCATGTCTCCATGAACTGTTCAGGTATCATTACGTATTTTGTTAACACTTTTGCCTTTAAATGTATGTTTATGTTAGAAGTGGCGATGATCATGGTTTGCAGGGCAACACTTCTGTTATAGTCTCTTGCATAACGATGATGAATTATTAATTTATCTTCAGCAGTTTCATGCATTCACTGTCTGTTCTGTGAGGCCTCAGATAACACAACAGCAAGTAGACACGGCCGATGATCTTACCTCCAATCTTTCATGATAAAAACATTTATATTTAAAAACAGATATCAGGTAGATTAGCTGGTCCTTTTCTCATTTTGAAAATAATAAAAAAAAATCAAAACTCACTGTGAAGATACAAAAGATGTAGTTTTGTAATATGTACCAAAAGCTACCTTTTTTCCCCCTATAAACCTGGTGAGATGAAAGAGAAACTGAGGTTAAAAGAGGACTAAAAATAACGAGAGAAGCAGAGATTTAGTGAGGGCGAAGCTGGCAGAGGCAAAATGGAGTGAAAAAGTCGGAGAAAGAAGTTATCTCGCTATTAAGGACTTCAGAGGTCCCAACTATCACTTACAAATGGCCTTTTAATAGAAAATGCCTAAATCTTGTATTAGTAGTCAGCTGCTGGGTCTAAAAGCTAATAAGAGAGAAGTTTTATGTCTCCCGGATTCATAGATCCCACCATAGATGCAGCCACAGCTCAGAGAAAACTGTGTGGGAGGAGAACGTGCCATCAGGCAGTTCCTGTTGGTGCCCAGTGGAGGCTGTTAACATTTAACTGGTTATTTTTGCTCTTTTAGAAAACAAAACAACAACTTACATACATTTTTAACAATGAATAAAAAGATTTCATGTGCTGCAGTTTTCAACCAAGCGGATTTCTGGGACAGTTTCATGAAGCCAGTCCTCCATACTGTTAGTGCTTCACATCAGCACATATGGAGAAAACCAAACACAACAGCCAGGAACAGTAGTGGAGGAGTAATTATTGGGGTTTGTTTTGCAGTCACAGGACCTGGACAGACTCCTTGGCATTATTTCATATTCAGTGATTCAGAAATCCAGACCTCAACCTGACTGACATGTTGTAAGGCTTCAAGAGAGTTGTGCTAAAAGCAGGCGTGTACGACCTAAAGTCAGTCCTTGATGGTCGATGTCGTTGGATGTTTCCTGCTGCAGCACACCTGAGTCAGGTTAATGCATCAACATTAAACATGATTGTAGAGAAGAGTAGGAGAAAATACTTCCACAGCAACGCGAGAGGCTCATCGTATAGAAAACACTATACACACTTTGAGATCGTGCTGTGAAACTCTGTTTTTCACACGCTGCTACATTAAGCTCCAGTATTGTTAATATGCCACCTGTTGTTGCTCTTAGCTTCCATTTACCTTGATACCTGGAAAAGCGGAATTTTGATCTGTTTTATTCTACTTATTTCTTAAATTATAATCATTATTTTTGAAATAATTATTATGTCCTGATATGTGAGAACTGATATGAATTGATATGGTTTACTTCTGTTCTCTGGCTGCATTTAAAATGCTCAATCCTATCTTTGTAACTTGACCTCATGAACTGTAAAGTGGACTATCTGGGTCCAATAAAGTCCCAAATAATCTACAGTTATTACTTTTTATACTGTTGTGGTCCACTACATCGGAACATTGACCTTTAACGTGTTCGTGCATCTCAGTACATCATGGCGTGCACGGTACATGGTGGCCAGTTAAGGGTGAGTGCTGGTTCCCCCTCTGCCCCTGAAAGGATGAAGCATATGTAGAAAATGAATAAACAGATTGACGGTTAGATATGCATGGTTGAGTTATAAAAACTCCGTGATTTCCGTCCTATGTCACCCTGGCTGTTTAATGTGAAATAAACTAAAAAAGCAAAGCTGTATTTGGACAGAAACAGCTGGTTATAATCAGCAGGTCCAAGAAAGCAGGGCATTAAACAGTCAGGTGTTCAATTTAAACAATAAAGAGAGAGATCAAAGCTTAAAAATAGAAAGTTTTGGTTAAAATTGGCTTCAAGAAAAACTTTCCCCATGAGTTAAAAGGCAGGATAGTAATCCAGTTTCTCCCCATCTCTTCATGGATCTGTTTTGAAACATGCTCTTTTCCTGCTGCTAAGCAGAGGATTAATAGAGAAGTCAAACGGCCGTGTTAACATGTCAAACATAGAATCTAGTCACTTTCTAAGGATTGGAGTAATCCTGATGCAGGACAGATGGAGGGTGATCTGAATGAGCAACCGGAGCTGACTTACTGCCGCCTGTCTGACTTTGATCTGAACAAATGTTTATATCCATCCTCTCACTGCAGAGTGGATTTCTTAGATCAGATGTTTTCACCATCTGATTCCATGTAAAGGGAGACAATTATTCAGATAAATAAGGACTATAGCAGCGGATGGAGATGCTCAGTTGTCATGGAGATGGTTATCTTGTGGTCACGTGATAGCAGGTGTTATCAGAAGTGTAAACGTCCCGCTGGGAGCTCCTGCCACCTCCACGGCTCAGCACCAGCCCGTGGTGTGTCGATACGTCTGAGATGCTGAAGGAGGAGAACAGAACCTCGGCTGGGCGTGATCACCGGGCCAGAACCTGATGGAGTTAAAGGAGGAAAGTTGGATGTGAGAGACAGTTTACCATCTGCTGCCATGTCTAATTAGCGTGATGATGACAACCAAGCTGTCGCCGTGGTAACTCAATATCTGCTGCAGGAACAGATTAGTCAGACCTTCAGATGAGTTATTTGGTTAAACTTCATCAAATTCAACCTGATGTATTGTTTGTTTGTTTGTGTGTTTGTGTGTGTGTGTCTGCAGAACTGGCACAAAGGATGTTTCCACTGCGAGGTCTGCAAGATGACCCTGAACATGAAGAACTACAAAGGCTATGACAAGAAGCCCTACTGCAACGCGTGAGTACTTCCATGGCGGCGGGAATGTGTTGTGTTATTACTCGTGCTGCTCATATCTCAGGTTTTTATAGCAGCGGTGGTTCTGGTCTTTGGTTGGTTTCCGTGGTTTTGGGTCCGGGCCCGGCCCTGCTGCAGCTCCACAGCTCGCCGTCTCTGCCTTTCCCTTCATGCTCTGCTTGTTATTATCCACACAGCCTGACACACTGCACTGCCATTTATTGTGCGTTGAGGATATTTTGGTTTGCATGTGGGATTAAAATCCACTCATGGGGGCGGAGCTTAGACCTGCGTTTGATGGATGGTGGATGTAAATTACAGCGTTTGCTTCAGGGTGTATCTCAGAGAGAAACTTCTGGCTCTGACTTTCACCATGTAGCTGCCGGCTGATTATGATGCTGATGATCTGAGGGTTGATCCTTGTAGCATGTGTGGTGCCTCCTGAACCAGCTTTCAGAAGGACATTAATGGCTCAACTAAAAGATTTTATCCCACATTTCCTTCTGCACCACAGCTTCGCTCTGAATCTCAACCCATCTGTTTAGCAGCCAAAAGTTGGAAATGTGATAAACGTGCCGGATCAACTTCTTGTAGTTTTATCTGAATGATCTGATGAATCCCAGACAGAAAAACAGACCTTGTCCGGCTCCTGTCAAACAAACGAGCTCTGACTTATTTCTTCTGTGTGGACACACTCTTACAGCAGGGTTAAGGTGACCTCTGACCCTATTAGGTTTTAAAAGGTGTTTCCTGGCAGCTTGTTGAACAGTGTCTTTGTTTCCCGTCATGGTTCTCCTCCCCTCCTGTAAACAAACAACGTTGAAAAGCGGAGCAGCCCACTGAAAGGCTCTGCTCCGACCCGCTGTTACCATGTTTCCTTTCACTGATCCCAACACAAGCAGACACCTCTGAGTGCATGAGTCATGTCTTCCCTGACACTATGTCTCCACATTCCTCTCAGGAGCTCACGCTAAACACAAATATACATCTTCATTATGTACAGAGCAGTTATAGAATAATTTACATAGGTTGGGCTGGTTTTAGAGTTTTATGTAATCTATCACACAGAGCAACGGGGACAATCATGTCCACCATGGAGCTTCTGGGTTTGAAAAGCAAACTTCAAATGATCATTTATGATCCATAAGGTTACAAAAAACTTTGAATATATCTATTTTTAAAAATGCTTGTTAGCAGTTTTAGTGTCTGTGGACCATGCTGGATATATTTGTTGTTTCATTGATTGGTTAAAAGTTATAATATATCATCTCTGCTGCAAAGGAGATCGTTGACCTTATATCTTTTAAACACAGGGGCTTTTATTCAGAATAGTTAGTGAAATAAATCTTTCATGATATAAAACAAATGTACCACCTGAGTAAGCACAAAAGAAATTTATAAAATGTCAGTTTTTCAATGGTAAAGGTGTTTATTTATGAACACTTTTATTTTGTAGTAGGTGACCAGGTTTACATATTTCATTACACTTTTAGTCTGTATGATCAGTTTCATTTATGTTCTGTAGATGAATTTATAAAAGTGTTAATAAATGATTATATAAATCGGTCCGTCCATCCATCCATCCATCCAAGAACTCTCCACAGGCCAGTCTTGGTGATAAGAGGATGTATGTAAACTGTCTAAATGTGCAGTTAACGCCACTTATACACTCTGTGGACCTATTGGCTGTTTTTTAGCATTTGCATTAGAGGTGATTTTCTACTCAATCTTACAGATTAACACATCCAGAATTGTTTTAATGAACATTGTGTTTTTTTCACCGACTGAAAACTTCCAACGAATCAGTGAGTCACTTTGGAGATTTATCATATAAAAACAGACCAATTAATCATTTCTTAAAAATAAACAATATTTGTTATATTGATAAAATGATAATATGCAATCCAAAGATCATAGATCTGTGTCTGGTCTGATAGATATTCATATGATTTAGTAAAGTTTAAAACCAAGTAATTAATGATAAACTAACTTTTCTAAATGGGTTTTTAAACAGAAACCAAACAAAGGTCATGACCAAGACAATCAAAATTCTTGGAGCATATTTTTCCTACATTCTGATGTGCAGCCTGTCATTTTTCAGCCTCGCTGTATAATTAGTTTTTTTCTCCACTGCTGCTTGTTCATTCTCTCCTCTTGTCTGTATACAAACTTAGTATATCAGGGCTGTTTACTGGGCAGAAAACACTTCCTGCAGGGCGGTCTTACTCAGCAATGGCTTTTGTTTTTGTACCTCAGTGTTACATGTAGCGTCCAGCGTCCTGTAATTAAAGAGTCTGTGTAGGGCTGCGGCTCCCTCTGACGCCGCTTGTTTTCACTGCTGTAGAAATGGTGTCTATTGTGAAAAAGCTCAGCGGCCCTGTTTTTCTTGGCTGTTTGTGTCTTACGTCTGATCCGTCTCCATTGTTGAGCTGCAGCCGACACATTTATGACGACAATAACATCTAAACTGACGGCCTCGGTTCTGCACCTCCTGCTTGTTTCTTCTCAAGTTGCTGCATCAGTTTAGTATTTAGTTTTTTTCATTTTCATATGCTTTTCCCAAAAGTTTTCAGTCACTTTAAGTTAAGGTAAATAATATATATTCCTATGAAACAATATATTATGTCCTGTTAGTGTCTCTGATTGGAGCTCCAACATATGGAGTATACTGGAGATTTTATATGATGTGTTTTATCTTCTACCGGAGTATCTTTGTATTTGTGAAGAGTGATGCTTGACCTTATTTTCAGCTTCTGCACCTTGATCAATTGATGAGTGAAACTTTTTGGGTTTTTACTATTTTATAGCTACATCCAGTTGCCATGGATTTGTCAGACTTTAGTTAGAATCAGGGAATAGATAAAGAGTTTGTTTTTAGATTTCAGACTTTGGTTGCAGACATAATGCACTTGTGTTTCAGTTTAGAGGTCTGTGGATTTACGGCTGTAGTCCCATGCTCCTTAAAACCATGTATGCAGCTCAAAAAGTGAGAGGCAGACAGAAAGGAGGGGCCAAGTGGGGAGAGGGATTATGGAGGCACATGAGAGGCAACACTTTAACTCACAAAGCTTCACAGCTTTTATGATAAAAGGACTAAAACAGGCGGAAGAAGTTTTCACAAGCTAGATAATGATATTCCAGAAGAGGGGGAAAGCTCATGCCGTCACCTCTCACACACGGGACTGAAGGCAAAGATGTCTGTACATTCACCGAGTAAAAAAAAGCATGGATTACTGTGTTGGGTCATGAGATGAGTTTTAATCTGTGGTGTATGACTGCCCTTTGTGAACCGGGTTGACCTGTTTCATTAGCACCAGACCCCCACCGTTCCCTGTGTCAGGAGCCATTTCTCATCAAGCTCAGTTCTATATCATATGTGAGACTCACGCACAAATCTGTGCTTTATATCCATGTAGTTATGTAACCCTGCATGAAAATTAGAATCAAAATGATTTATTGATAGTTGGAAGGTTAATCAGCAACTTAAAAAAAAAATATTTAGTCCTTATTCTAGTTTTGAAAATAACCTAAAGCCATATACTTTTTAACATCCAAAATGTGTCTGAGGCAGTTTCAGGTGTGGTTTTTATTTAATGAAAAATGTGGGAAAAAAAGTTGAACTTTGGATTAGCTTGAAAAATTATTTTACTTGTATGTTTAATTCAAATGTTATGGCATAACTGATTGGTTGTTAACTATTTCCAGGGTTTCCAGTGAGTTTAGATTAGAATATAAATTTAATACAATTTTGTTCAATTATAAAAAGTTGGTGAAGCTTAGAAGAAAGGAAAAGTCTGTAAAATTAAGTTTTAGGACTGGTGAACTTTTGTTTGAGCTGTGAGATTGGGAGCTGGTGTGAGTTAACTCATCTACTTAAAAAGAAAAAGTTAAAGAGTTGAGAACATGTTTGAAGAATTATATTACTTTCACTCCAAATACACATTTTTTTGTTGTTAATTTGCGAATTTAATTTGTAAAAGCTCAGAATCACAGAGACAGCGGAAGTAATGAAAGGCATGGAGTGATGCAGCACATTTCCCTGTGATCTCACAGAATAGAAGAACAGTAAAGCAGCATGATGCAGCACAGAAACAGATCTGGCTGCATTTATAACAAGCCTCTTCTTTCATGAGATATTTCACTGTAATTTAGTCTTCCTTTATGCAAATGAATACTTATCAAACTTGTTATGTAACACTGCTCAGCAGCTTCTCGTGTGGACATGAAGAGACATAGGACAGCTCTCACAAAGTCCCTCATCCTGTCAGAAACTGTGTTTCTATGTCCACATTAATCTGATTTTACATGCAGTGGACGTTATTAGCCTTTCATGAGCTCAGGTTGGTGTGATAAAGACGGTGTGGTTATGTAACGCAGCTGCCCACATAACCCAGATTACTCCAGTCTCTTTGTGCTCCTCAGCAGCAGCAGAGAGAGCTCTGCTCATTTCTGCTTCTCTGAGGCAGAGGAACAGAAAGGGAATCTGTAGGGTATGATATTATTTCTGGTTAAGGCATCTCAGAGTGACAGCTCAAAGGGAGCAGGTGCAGGATGAGTGTGTCTTCTCTGAGAATGAGTGCAGGAATCTGTCACAGACTGAAACATCTCCTGGAAGAGCCATGAAAAGCTCTGTTGCCTGGTGCTTACATGCTCGCGCTGACTCATCGTTACTGATGCGGAAAAAGTGGAGCGGCAGAACCCTGATGGAGATCCATCTGTTCCCTGGTGAAAGCGTCCATCAGTCAGATGGGATGTTGTGATGAAAAGAGTTGATGCAGATTCACTCGTTACATGCGTGAGATGCGGGGAGGTTCAGCATTTGTCCGATCCCAAACACCAAACTGAACCCTAGTAATGGGTCAATGAATGAATGTATGAATGTAGTGCAGGGAAGAACAGGTCTGATCCTCCAGAGCTACTGCTCTGCATATACTGCAAATACTGCAACTTTTCAGCTTGATACGTACTCCACATGACGCGAGAACTTTGTTCTTGTTCTCAAGGCTGCAAGAACATGAAAAGTTTGCATTGGTAAGGGCATTTCACACTCCGTGAGTAGTTTGGCATGAGACTGGTGTGTGTGTGTGTTACCGCGGGGGGGTTGTCTGTGTGGTCATGTGCAATGAGCAGCTGACCCGGTTATTCTATATTCCATGTGAAACTTTGTCCCTGAGAGTGCATGATGGTGCACATGGTAAAGACACAGTATCCATGTCTTTATTGACCACCTGTGTTGCAAACATTTCATGTACTTTGTAATCGCCTCGATCAGCTGTTGCCGTTCATCTTCACATCAGAGGAAATGGCAAAGTGTCTATGTTCCGCTTCATGCTTTCCCACGTTACCCACGCCTACCTCAAATGACCGACCACCAGTCACACAATACTTCAACCAGTAAATACTAGCCAGTTAGAGGCAGAGTTGGCTGGGCCATTTATTCACAATACTTCAGAAAAAACAATTGGTCTTGCAGAAAAAAAAAGGTGCACATCACAAGGGTGTCGAAGTGTGAAAATAGTGTGCTGACTGGAAAATAATACTAATAGTGTGTATACCTGCGTGTACCCTGGACTACACCACTGCATTTCAGTTGCTTACCAAGGTTGTAAACAACAGAGGATTAAATAATAAAGCAATTCTTTCAAAAGAAATATCTCAGTTTTGAGACAGACATCTGTCTAACTTTACCAGGTGTTTCATCTCAAACCTGAATTTGTGCCCATTGTACACAAGAACTTTGCCATGCTTGTCATAGCCCACAAAGTCGAGTTCTTTGCCTACCGTACCGTACCGTCCTCTTCCGCTTATCCGGGGTCGGGTAGCGGGGGCAGCAGCCTAAGCAGGGAAGCCCAGACTTCCCTCTCCACGGCCACATCAGCCAACTCATCCGGGGGGATCCTGAGGCGCTCCCAGGCCAGTCGAGAGATATAATCCCTCCAGCGGGTCCTGGG
>JAVQJG010120416.1:0-28322 GCA_036024015.1 Craterocephalus amniculus
TAAGTTGAACACTGTTTATTTTTGGTTTGGGTTTGTTTTTTTGATATTTGGAAATACGTTTACGGACCTTATAAAAATTAATTAAAAAAAAAAAATTTTTCTGTTAAAAAACACCCCCCCCCCCCCCCCCCCCACTACACTTAAGTAATATACAGCTCATGTATTATATTAAACAAAGAAGAATACTTGGACAGATGCTCTTACTCTCGACCGACTCCACCCAGAGTCAAGAACTGGTCTTTTCCTTCCTGATTGGATAACAGAAGGAAGTGTGTTTGAATACAGGAAGGACATTTCAGCACATTGATGAACAAGAACAGCTTTCCCCACATAGAAGTTGCTGCCCACACACTGATTGGATATTTCCTTAGTTAATTTGACAAATAAATTCACCGTTATCTGCTGTCGGCCGTGACTAGATAAAGAATAAAGACGGCAGTTAAATGTTACTAAACTCAGCCAGCGATAACAGCCAAAGGGTTCATGCTAATCTGTTTGTCTGATTATTACATAACAAAGTTCTGTTAGATCATTTTCTGCACATGAAGAATCTATGGAAACGCCCAGGGAAAAGATGGGTATTTTTTGCATCAGTACTTCATCCTGCAGGGGTTCTGTACCCTGATGTTGAACCACAGATTTCCGGTTCAGAATTATTTAATGTATTGCTTTAGCTGTTTGTTTATGTAAAACTCAGATTCAGTTGCACCAGCTATTTTTAAACTCCTGAGTGGATTTGTGTAAAGAAGGATCTAAATTTACTGTACTAACTCTGGGGTATCAACTGAGTCATTTCTATGAGACAAATACAACTTTAAAGCAGTCTTTGCATGTAAAGACTTGATTAAGTAGTAAATGGGAAGTATTTGGATGATATCTAATTTAATGCTGTTTAAAATAAGACTGTAATAAAGAAACCTCATCAGAATTATTTTGCTTTTATCTGCTTTTGCTGCTTGCATAAAATCCAGTTAATAAAATTATCAGTCAGAAAACATTAGCTGTATTCTTTTTTGGAGGGTATTTTAGTATTTGTATCCAAACTGAGTATTTTTGCTTAACAACCAGATAATATTTAAACGATAAATAATCAGTACTTCTAATATGCCCCGTCTTGTTTGGGTGAATTATTTGTTTAAAATCTTTTTTATATTTATTCCTTTCACTTTCATGATATCATCCCTTGGTGAGCTGCTTGAGAACCAATAGCTGCACAATGTGACACTACTTCAAACAAACTCTGCTCAAGTGTGATCAACTAGTGTTACTTGAACTACGCATGAACTCCAAATGTAGTCTGAAAAATCCCTGGTACTACAAACGTAATCACCAGATTTTCCATATTCTTATCCAGATGAATTTATACAGATTACATCATTGATATTTGCCCTTTATGTTATTTATTTCCAGTAAAGATTTATAAACTGCAAATGGCAGCACTTTATGTTCTGTAGCTGGTTTTAATACATGTGTAAATCTGGACACTTAAGCTTTTAAGTTTCAACATCTGGTGCAATTAACTCTTGGTAAAGCTCCACTTAGAAAATAAATTTAAGTCTTTATGAACCTTGTGAGTGTTTGCTTCTATCCAACAGCAAGCATGTTCTATTTTCTGTGCACATTCTGGAAAGCTCCCATCTGTTGTTGCAAGCATGTTAACTCTGTTTGACAGCAGATCTTTATTTGGGATCGCTTCTCTTCTCCAAGCATACGTCCGGTTCTAGGAACATTGTGAAAATCTATAAATAAGCCAGTGAGTTCGAGCGCCCTGCAGCACAAAAGCCACCGTCAGTATCTGGTGAATGAAAGTCGCCCTTGCCTGGCATCATTTTACACACCACATGTGCATTCTCACATGTATAAACACATGCAATAATAAATAATTTTGGATGTTTGTCTATCAGCCTGCAGCATTTAGATTTGATGTGAGAAGCAGAAGTGTTAGTGGGCTAACTCACTTCCACTGACTCGGGAAAAAGACAGGACTTCGAGACTGTCAGGACGGAGAGACGGAATACATAAATAAATAGGCTGCCATGAAATAGTGTTTGTTTTTATAAGTAAATGGTCTGTCAACTTGCTCATACAGAAAAGGTCACAAAACTACAAGAATTCTACAAATCTGGATACTTCAACTGCCAGAATGCAAATGTGACAGATAAATAAGTTGAAATGAAAACGGAGCTCCCCTGATTGTCCCTCTCACATCTATTGTAGGTCCCATTACCACCAATTAAACATTAGTTTTGTTGCTTCTTGTGCTACCCTCTCCTTTATAATTTGCCGTTATTAAACGTGAGAGGAGAGTTTTTTATGCTTTTATGCTACACAGTATAAGTTTACACCCAAATGACTAGCTATGGCTGTGTGACGAAGTGTTATGAGTACACCCATGTGATGGGTAGTGCAGGAAGCAAAGTGCTCATCCTGCCGTCAAATTATTTACTTTAATCTGAGAGCTTTTGACTATTCCTCTAAACTCTACACCCAAATGTAGCAGTATAAATGTGTTTGAGAGTGATATACGACTGTAAACTTTTTCTCTAGCATGACTATACCAAACAAGGATCTGTAATTTACTTTAACCTGTCTGTTCATCTCCAGGTGTACCGTCAGGACTGCGAAACCTTTGGGATGGTGGTGAAGATGCTTGTGGCTAAAGATCCCAACTTGGAGAAACAGCTGCAGGTTCCCCTCAGGGAAAACCTGGGAGAGATCCGCGAGCGCTGCCTAGAGGACCTGAAGCACTTCATCAGTGACCTGGACGAGGTGGTCCGGCAGCAAGAACCCTCCACCTGTGACTCTGTCACACCCTCTACCTCCCTGGCGGTGCATAAACTCTCAAAGACAGGAGTAAACCACAGCTCAACTTACTGACGCATTAGCTTAATCTGCTCCATTAATGTGAGACTAATCATGGTGGATTTAAGCAGCCCGGATTTTGAATTGCTGGACTGAACTTCTTCTACAGCACAGCAACCTTAAGAACTACTCGTCACAGAAATGAACAGTGTTATTTTTCAAAGATCATTTTTACCTTCAAGGTTTTTTGTGCAAAATTATTAGAAGTGTTCCTAACGGTTGTTTTTTCTGTTTTAAAAAAAAAAAAGGAATTTATTTAAAATGATACAAGTCTCACATTGTTGTGGAAATGGTTTATGCCTTGTTCATTATTTAACCTTGTCTGATGTTTTTTTGCCAGTTTTAAAAGCATGATCACATTTTTTTTTTTTTTTTTTCTTTTTTTTTCCCCCCATTAAATCACTTCTTTGTAGCATTCTGATGTAGACGTTGGTGCTGCTAAATTTACAACCTTATATAAATTTGTACTGTCTAGAAATACCAATTGATTACTACTTCTTTGTGTTGTCATTTTGCTTTTTGAAGTTCAAATCCTGAATTAATCTCAGAAAAACTTGTCCAGTTTATGCTGATGGCATGGAACAACACACTAAAGTTTAGAGCTAATACATGTTAAAGGCAGGTTTTATGGTGATCTCTAAACATGCTTCTGAAAAGCTCTTATCAGCGTTACAGCAAATGTTGTAAAGTTTCTTTTAAGTTTTGTTTTTTGTTGTTGTTTGAAGATGTAACAAATGTTTCCATAAAAAATACTACATATTTTGTTTGTTTTCTTTTATGGCAGGTTTGCAAAACTATTCAGGAAACATTAAATCATGATGAACATTAATTCGTACAACCCTGCTTCCCTAAAGTTGGGATATGTGTAAGATATAAGATAAACAATGGAATGATTTCCAAATCTCAAACCAATATTTTATTCATCATAGCTCATAGAAACTAATTGTTGAATGTCAGGTCTTTTACTGTTTGGTACGTAAAAATACTTTTATATTTTTTCACCCAAAATGTGAGGGAAAGAAAACATTTGTATGGGGTAGCAAAGATTGGAAAAGTAAGTTGTCATAAAAGATGTGATGAAACCAGGTAACCAGCAACTGATCAATTACATGATTAAGGTTTTTTTTTAGTTTAGTCATCAAAGAAAAAAGGCATATGTGAACATGATTCCGAATTGTGCACTGGAAGTGTTTTATGGTCATAAAAATCTAAATATGACATTTATTTTCAACATTTTATACACATTTTCTAAGGACAACAGTGGACAGGGCCCATCTAGCTTGTTGTGAACACTCGGTTTATATTCCCACATCTCTGATAATTGGGGTGTATTAGCATTTACAGAATTGGCAACTTGTGTAACTGGGAAGATGTCATGTTTTAGAGCCATGATGCCTAACCACATACTGTATCATGCTGTAGAAGAGTTTGGTGCTGCACTGTTCAGCTACTTTGAACTACTAAAAATATTTGGCAGGTCGTTAAATGTAAAATACATAAAGAAGATCCAAAAAATGTTGAGCAGCTAGTATCAAAACAGAGAAGAATTGAACAAACTTTCTTCCAAAGATCCAGCAATTGGTTTCTTCAGTTTGCTAAAGCGATAAACATGTCCCTACCATTTGAGACATGTCTCACTCCTAAACAATGTTTTCATATGTTCTGTTGTGAATAAAATGTTGGTTGATGAGATTTGTACATGATCGCATACAGTTTCCGTTGGCAATTCATGTAACTTTACAACACTTTTGCAATTAGGGCTTGTGCCATGAAATCTGAATATTTGGTGTACATCGCTGCGAAGACAGTATCATATAGTGACGTCTTCTATATGTCTGCAATCTGAGGTTAATGAAATATCCAAACTCAAACGGCACATTTTTAAAGCTTTAAAGAAAAATATTTATTGCAAGCATCTTTACATCAAAAAGCGTTTGTTTGGTTATGCCAGAGGAATAGTAATGAGCAGGTGGAAATACAGGTGTTTCTGTCAGTTGGTTTATAATGTGTTGTTAAAGCATATTCCACATACAGTAACTGACTTTTTGTGTACAGACATTGAATCAAATTCAGTTTACATGGCACTTTATTGTGAATAAAGCGGCACCAGGTTCATTCGTTTTCAAATATTAACAAGTTGTTTTTTTTATGTATCTATAACTGCTAGCCTTTCTCAAACGTACACTTCAAAACAAAACATTTCTTAAAACTGTGGATATAAAAATACCAGTATTAAAATCTTAACTTAGTATATACATTTTCATTTTGTGCTATTATGCATTAAATAATTATTTGGTTAGTTTCTATTTCTATTTGAAATATCAACTTCTATACAATCGCACTGCATTTTTTTAATGCACAAATATACTGTTGCAAAGGTTTTGGATTGGATGGGCATAAACCATTAAAAACAAACAAGAAACTTAATAGTAAAAGCTGAAATGAGAAATGGGTTTAATATCAACTGTACATGAATTCAGTCTGGCTGGTCTACAAAAAAAGGCCTCCAACATGGGTCCATGCATCTTATTAGTGCTGGAATTTGGAAAAACTCAATTACTGGGCCAACTTTGCAAATGTGCAAAAAAATTATTGTTTTTTTGTGGGTGTTTTTTACATTATGTTCCACAGATACATTTTCTGTTTTTACTATTATAACTTTGTTCCCTCACCCTGCCTGACAAGATATGGATATTCATGGCAATGTACATTTTGTTTGTGCTGCCTTTTAAAAAACAGATTCTCTTTTTGGCAAATAAAAAAGAAATGATCGGAAAATCTTCAATGTATTACTTTTTGTAGTGCAGATCATAATGTCAAAACACAGCATTGTTAAGAAATTATGCAATTTTTGGAACGTTGACCCTTCCGGCGACCAGTCTGTGAGCCGTGGCTCTGGGAGGGGAGAGCTGTCACCCTTGTTGGGTAGTCTTCTGCATAGTAGCGCCCAGCAGCTCTTGGCTGAGGGATTGGCTGGCCCAGGAAATAGCCCTCCTCCTCAGAGTCCGAAGATGAGGAAGAGCATGTAGAGCACCACTCGTCTTCATCTCTATGGAAAGCCATGAGATGTTCAACCCGTGGGTCGTTCTGCATTGCGCTGCGAAGCATATAGTCAGATCGGGCTTGAGAGAAGGCAAGTGGCAACATGTGTGAAGGGTGCTGTGGGCGCATGGCAGCAAAAGGGGGATTTACCAGCACCTTCTGCTGGGGCTCAAACAGCCTCTGCGCTCTTTCCGCTGGCATCATGTGAAGGGCATTGTCCGAGCGGCTTTTGCGGCTCTTACGGGGGCGACCCTGTCGGTGATGGTGCTGCCTGCGGCGTCCGTGATGACTCGCCGAGCAGCTTCTCTCTCTGCCCATCTCCTCTGGGCAGTATGCCCTCCTCTGTGGTTTCTCACTCATGGGATGCTTTGCCATGGTGACCTCAAAGTCTTCATTATATCCATTGTCCACAGTGTCTTGTGAGAACTTGACCATCTGAGGTGGCCTGGATTGCGATTTGCTCCTCCTCAGAGCTGGAGCCTGAACAAAGGGTGAAGGGAGGCCTTCTGAATGTGGAGACAGAGGGTGAAGTCCTCCTGATGTGCCTCCTCTTATTCCAAGGCCAATTTCCTTCTCTGCCTCCTCAACTCCCTTTGCCATGTTGAGGTTGAGAGAGTTGGCACTGTGGTGGAGATGAGAGGAATTGAATGTTCCCATGTTGCTCATCTTTTCACAGTCATCTCCAACTGAAGGATCCTGCATGGCATGAAGTGTGTAGACAAGGGGTCTATCCCTGTTATCTCCATCCACTGATGCACCTAGGAATTGTGAACAGGAGAGATTGGTTTTAAGTGTGTTTGAGGAAAGTGTAATGAAATCTATGCACCCAGCACAATTCTTACCAGTAATATTTGAGAGTGCCAGGGAGTCCATGGAGTCTCCAACACCTTTTTCAACTCTCCTCAGCTCATCAGCGATGCACTCAAGGGAGTCTTCATACCACTGCCTGGTGTCTGGCCAGAAAGCCTGTCCTCCTGCTCCAGACTGGTCCTGATCTTGGTCCATTTCCAATTCTTGGATTTTTCTTGCACTGGCAGGACCTGGATGACTCCCATAGGCTGAGTCTCCTAGCCCATCCTGCGATTGTGCCCAGTACATTTCAGGAAGGTGCTTCTTGTCCATCAATCCAGGGCTGAGGCTGTTGGCTCGGGATTGACTAGAAATCTGGCTCTGGGTGGGACTGGCTGGGGTTGGAGAAGAGGCATTAACCCCCATAGATGTAGCATCAGGCTTTAGCCAGGGATCAGAGACATTTATTACCCTGGTAGGGCTATGTGATTTTAGGCTGGGCTGCTGTAGTTGGTGGAGCATCCCGCGGTCACCAAATTTGAGCAGGAGCTGAGTCATGTAGTCCTCATGTTGAGCCCACTCCTCTGGATCCTCCTCCCCGCCGGCATCCTGCTCCTCCCGTTCTCTCCAGAACCGCTCCTCTTCCAGGCCAAGACAGGCAAGCTTACGACCCACAATATCAATGTCACCATCTGTATCTCTGTCACCCTCAGCATCCTCAAATTTGTGTTCATATGAGGGGACGGTGGCAGGAGGGTTAAACAGCTGCGACTGTCTCCACTGTTCAGCAGGCCTGCTGCTCTTTCCCATGCGGACACTACGCCGTGATTCACGTGAACGGGCTGACTGGAATGCTGAATCCGACGAGTCTGAGGCATGAATATCTTCCCCTTGACTGCAGGCCTTTGAGCAATAAATGCGCCCTTGCTTGGGCAAGAATGGACAGCCCAGCAAGGATGTCTTACACTGGGCACAACAGAAGCACTGGTCAGTGGCATGCCAGTGTACACCTTCATATGTCATCTGGGCGTGGTCAACACCTAAAGGATTGGTGATCAGAAGAAAAAGAGGCTCTTGATCTGGGTTACAACAAGAAAAGTTTACATCCATATCCCAAGCCCAACTCCTCCATTTTGCAGGGGTTTAAGTGCCTCTTAGTAAATCTTGGGTTAAGTCTAAGACATGATTCCAAAATAATGACCAGAAACACAAGTGCTAAGATTTTTCCTACATCTTTCAAATAACTTACCAATGTTTTCACCACAGGCCTCGCAGTACTCTGCATAAAGTGACTCAAAGCACCCACAGCAGAAGGGTCGTCCATCTTTCATGATGTACCGCTGTCCACCCAGCATTGTCCCACACTCAAAGCAGGCAAAGTGCTTCATGTGCCAGTGACGACCCTCTGCTTCAGTGCACTCATCTGCAAAGATGATCTTGAAGAGGAAAACATACCACTGTTAAGTCCATATAAACATAAAAATACTGGGGATACTTGGTAGTGCGAGGATCACTGCCACCAACCTCATCACACGAGGAGCATCTGGGTTTGAGAAGCTCGGCATGGTGTCTTCCGCAAAGGATCTTGCCATTTTGGTAAAAATAAATCAGATCCACCAGGAGTTCTTGACATGTGGTGCAGACGAAGCATGCTGGGTGCCAGCAGGGGCTCGGTCCTGCTCTGGAGGCAAAAATGGCCATTTCTCCTCCGTTTATACCGCCACAGCACTGTCAAACACAAACCACAGATAACACATGAAATTCAAGTTTCAAACATAAAACCTTGGGTATGTTCTTGTTAATAATATTTATGTATGTTGATATTTTATATTGAAAATCAAACAAGGTTGGCTGTGACATTTTCAAAATGGGTTTGTATTACAGTTGCTGGCAGCATCAAGAAAGGGAAGAGCTATTAACAAAAACATATCATGTAACTCCTGAGGTTGGATTCGCACTGATGGTGTGACAAAGAGCCACACAACAGGTGATCATACTATAAATGCCAAGGGAATATGATCTATTTAAAACATACTGGTGAATCCAATGCAATCTTTGTCGAGGTCAACAAAACAGGCTTCCATAAAAACAGTAGTAGTGCTGTTTTTATTATTTTAGTGGACGACACAGCATTTTTTCTTATGGATAAACTGGCTACGTTTGGAAGCAATATATTTTGTTTAATCTAATCCTTGAAACAAAAAGATAACAGGACAAGCAGGACAAGTTCAAGCTTACAGTTCCTCATTGGCTTTCTCTGTTTACTTAATCAATGTTTGTCTGACTTTGATATTTAATCAGCAATTATTCATTAGACAACATCTTTGCCTTGAAATATTAAATGGAGCGAACTGGCCTTGGTCCAAAAGATCCTATGACTCCGCGGGGATCATCAGAGCGCGTCTGAATGCGGAGCCTTTATATAACTAAGCATACTTTTGAGAACCATAGGCAGCTATAGGATAGGATGCCCAGCTGTTAGCCATTATTATCAGTTTGGACAGTTACAGGCTTTATTTATGAGGGTGTTGTGTGTCCATGAAAGTTAAGACACAGGGAAACTGGATAAGTGTGTGTGTGCATGTGTCTGTTAATGCCACCATGTTCCCCTCGGTTAACAATAGTGCATGTTTACAGAGCTTTAGTGAATATCCATGCATGTCTAGTATGTCTGTGTGTGTTTCCACTGGTGATCCTGTGAGTCTTTAACTCATGTGTGTGACCTTGCATCCCCTCTATTAGCATCTGCGTCTGAGTGGTGACAGACTGCATCTCCCTTTTCAGGCGGAATTAATGTGATTGCACCTCATCTGCTCCTTCCGGATGCCTGGCAGAGGATGTGGCTCACTCACTTGTCAGGGATGAATACAGCGGAAGCCACATAACACCAATATTTATGGTTAGAGTAATGGAAGGAAGTTTGTCAGAAATATGATCCAGAGTGGATTGAGTAGCACTGGATGTTATGCTCAAAACAGTGTTGCTAAATCAGGAGCACAAAAAGGGAGGAGGGTCAAGTTTTGGTATTGTTTCCGTGCATGTGTTCGTTCAAAGCTGATTAAGACTCAATCAGAGTTTCAAAATGGATTAAAAGCATCCCAAAAGTCCAAATTACCAAAAAGATATATATATGAAAAAAAACATCTCAGTCTTGAAACAAGTAGCAGACACTGAGCACATCTAATTATGCCCATTAATGTGGAATTATCTGCCACATACTGTGACTTGCTCTGAAAAAAAAAACCAAAGGAAAAAACCCCAAACAATAAAAACCAACTCGAACAGGATTTGAAACTCTGCTTGAGAATTACTAATTAACCAGACTACTCTTTGCAGTCTGTCATGCTGTGACATAGATGAGTGCCAGGAAATTGGTTGAACTCCTCATGAGGAACTGGCCTCTCCGCTCAGCTTAAACACGAGCCTCCCAATTTCCCTGTTTCCTCCCCGGCTCTAATGAGGAAGTTTATGTGGGTGATTAGAACCACTGTGTTAGTCAGTCAGGATCAGGCCTCAGGCTGCAAGGGATATTTGTACATTATATAAATAATGTAAGACCCACCAGTTGGTTTCCTTGTAACACTTATATCATGGTACGCATGTGTGCGCAGATGCTAGTGTGTTACATGTTGGACCTACATTTTCACAGCGGGTGTGTTGCAGAGCTCTAGGAAGAATCTTTGGTGTCCCTCGCCCCAATGCCTCCCTCTTCCTTTGCGTGCTGAACATGTGGAGCTCCCGCTTTTCCTCCTCTGTTAGTGAGTGGCAATAGCGCACCTGTTGAAAATATATAAGTGGATGAGTTAACAAGAATTAAAAAAAAAGGTCAGATTATGGCTACAAGGGGAAACTGGCTGGAAGAAAGCTAAATCAGCACTTCAAAACATCCACCCATTACTGATGATGGTCCTGCTTTCATCTTTGCATGGAACTTTGGGGAAGAAAGAGCATTACACAAAGTCCATATATGGCTGGAGAAAAGGTTTAATTAAAGCTAATTTCCCCCCACAAGGCTGCTTTGAAAAGAAGACATGAGCAATACACAAACCCTTCCTCTGTGTTTAGAGATGGGGATGAAGGTTCACATAAAAGAGCAGGACTTGTCCTAACAACCAGTTCAGTTGTTCTCTAAACAACAGTAAATGATGCCGGTGTGCAAGCTCACACACACACATACTCACTGTCTCTTTTTCTCCCTTTCATATACACAGAGTGCTTATCCTTCCTAACCACAACTACGCAAGGAATCCTGCCGTTTGCCTCCTGGACGGCCAGGTCTGCCAACAAACATCATAAAACCACTCAGTCAAACACTGTTTGTGTGTGTTGAGTATACCTATTGTGTATTTTCCATGTGTGCACAAAGAGACCACCTCAGTCAGTAGCATCCCCTTCCCCCCTCTGGTGATAACCCTCAACCATATCTCCTAATGTAAACTCTATTAACAGACGTGAAAGGAATGCTGGTTTACACACCATAAAGCTGTTCTACAGACGAGGCAGACATGTGCTTTACTCTCACACAACTTTTGCTGCTTTATTAGAAAAGAATAGCAAGACTGTGTAGACTTTACTCAGCTGCATGCTTGAGTTAAGATACAGCCATGTTCTATTGAAAATCATCTCTCAACTGTTTTATTCCAAACATGATACAAATTTTACACATTTAATTTGACAAATTTCGAAAATAGCCGCACAAGTGTAAAATTCTGCACCAATACAAAATGTTTTGTTTTGATTCAGGGACAATAAATTGAAGATCTCTTGGTTTTACATTGTTTAAAGTACCTGATGCAGTTGGTTGAAATAATAGTGATTCAACAACTACTTTTTTACACTTAATTTAACCAATTCATTATAACAGGTGTAAACTTTGGTGTGAAGGTGACTTTTTTTAATACAATTCTGAGTAACATTATCTCAATAAAAATCATCCTCTAGCTTTGGGAAATACATACTTTTTTTCGTTTTTGTAATGATCGGAATACAAATATTGTACTCTTTTTTCACACCTTATTTAACACAAAATTTTAATTTAAGTATAAAATATTGTGTTAAAATTTTTGTTTTAATTCAGGAACATTAGACTCATCTTGCTATTTTTGTTTTTTCATTGTGTACGATACCTGTTACTGTTTGTATCACCATCCTCCCTGCAGGCCAACCCTGATGTTAAAACTCTACCAACACCAACTTGTTACTAACATCAGCATCAACGACGCTTTCCTGTTATAATTCCAACATACTCTAAGCAGTCAGTTAGTAATCTGGTGTCAGAGATTACTAATTCGTGAAAAAAAGTGTCAACTAAATGTGCTGATTTACACAACTTCTATCTCTATTCTCACTAAGTTAACATGAAGACTCCTGTAACACAGAGTTGTTAATGTTTAAGAGCTCAGAGGCAGTTGCCGATCCACTCTATACAAAAGCTGAAGTTTCATGCCTTGTCTCTCACCACACATTCACACATGATTGCTATGATTATCAGCAATCTGCGAGTAATAAGAGGATCTATAATGGAAAACAAAACAGAAATGTAGCTAGTTCCAAAGGAAAATAAAGTGTATAAACTGAAAAATGTGAAGGACTGAAGTTACTGTAGTGTGTCAGAAGACACAGTTTTTTAGTGCTTAATTTTTTACTCTCATTTCTCTCGCATTTCCTCACACACTTGTCTTTATTTATTTATCTTTTACCTCATTGTCATGTGGCGGCAGTTGATAGAGGAGCTGACGGATCCTGTGCTTCTCTCCTGGGCTATTGACATACGGCACTTTGTCTTCTGGCAGACAGGAGAAATACATCTGGACCTGGACACAGAGACATGTGCATGTACTTCATCAAATGAGGAGAAGTGGAATCCTGTCAGGCCTTTGGTAAAATCTTTTTTGAGCTGTTTCAGGTGGAAAGACAGTAAAATCTTTTTTCTATTAGCCAAGCATAGCAATGTGTGTCCTCCTTTTGTGCCCCTGTGGGCCAAACATGTCAATCCACATCCAGTCACAGGCGCCTGACTGTGAAATCTCTCCACACACGAGGAGGCTGCAAGGCACTGTAAATGTTAATGTTTGCCTTGGTTAATTTCCCCTGACAGGAAAAACGGAAACATGAGCAAAATGTGTTTGGGGCCGTGTGCTTCCATGAAGAAAAAAAAAGTCTCAGTATTTTCTAAGTGAAATGAAATGAATATGTTTATCTTAAACACACACAATTAAATCCATAGCCAGATGCTACAGTGAGCTTGCAGCACTAATCCGCTGGTAGGGCAAAGGGAACATTTAGGCTGCACAAATAATTATTATTTGAACTAAAACCTTCACCTGCTAACACACAGTTTTAGTTTTTCCAATGAACCCGGAATTGGTTGGCTTAGAGTTAATTGTAAGAACAAACAAGACAATGAAGGGATGCATGCTTTTTTAAAATTGTTATATTAGATAATGACGGAAGAAAATCTCTTACTTGCTCAGGCCTGAGCCCCGGTGGCACCCAAGCATACTCCTCCAACGCACATCCAGAGTCATCATCTGAGGTGGAGCTCCTTTGAAAGCCAACAGATATCTTTCCCATCTTGCCCCCAGCACGAGCCTCCATGTCTGGGCCTCGAGGTAAAGGCCGCTCCCCCCTCTCGTTGCGCTCCAGGTTCATCGCACACGGGTGCTGCAAACAAAAAGGAGAGGATTAAGAATTCCCATTGACATGACCTGCCTTTCACTTTTCATATTCACCCCTTCTCCTACTGCTTGCCTGATATATTTTCCTGTAATTACGCACAAAGCTCTGGATTTTACCCCTTTCAACGCGGATTGGCTGGGACACTGCTGATCTAGAACTTTTTTCACACTCGTCGTAAATTCCTCTGCCTTTCGTTAATGCCTGTAATCAGTCACTTTGTCTCTGTTTCTTTTCATTTCTCAACAAGATAATTGCTTTTATCCCGGCAGTGTTGTAAGAGTTTAACATAATGGCTAGAAAAACACATGACGAGCAGAGAACAAACAGTGAAGAAAGAGCAGATGGCACAAAATCTCTCCTCAACTCAAACCTCTTGAGTCACAAATAATAGAATAACCCTTCTTTTGTTTCCCATCCCATTAGGGTTCGGAGGAAAATATCGAAGAGGTTGCGAACCCTGTCAGCATAACAACTATTCCAAATGAAACAGCAACCTTTGAAATAGCATCTCTCTGTCAACTGAAGTCTGCAGCAGGAATCTACACTCTGCACAACTACAAACAACTTTTTACAAGCTGATAACGGCTAGATTGGTACGTGAAAGGGGGTCTCATCAGTCCTGGTCGTGTGTGGCTGCCCCTATACCTGCAGCAGTAGCCTCCTTATCTGAGAAGCTATGCTCTCCAGAGTCCTCGCAGGCAGATAACACAGCTAAAGGTGTTGAAAAGGTCACTTTTCCATCGGCCCTGTCGTGCTCAGGCTCTTTGTTATGTAAATTCAAAACCAGAATGGAACTTGTTTGGGTAAAAACCAGACAGAAACTTAACACTTGCCCTCAATACTGTATGTAGATTAGACCTTTTACATATGAACAGCACTCTGAGGGGTATACATGTCTTGATAGGTTCTACTGACTGATGATTATAGCTTTTTAAATGTGGCTGTAGAGGAGCCAAGTAAAGCCAAATAGAGAAATCTTTGTTTGGGAGAAGTGATTGTTCCATTTAATCAGACTGGAAATTGAATGATGTTGAACTAAATCTGATCTTAGGCTTAATTCTGTTCCATCAATCTAATTGATGGAATTTATGAAGCGTTTGATTTTTTGAGGAATTGCGATTTTAAAGGAAAATGTAAATTCTGTGACCAGACTCCCCAAAGAAATGTCACCTTCCAGTCTTCCCACATCACACCATGTAGTTAAACCCCAATAACAAGACTGGGCATACATTAGGGTGCAGCTTTATTAGCATACAAGCCTCCAGAGCTCAGAATGTAAAGATTAGAAATTCAGTTAAAAGTCAACCAGCAGCTCTTATCTCAGGACAATGGGGTATTTGAGTGTCGCTTCGTTCTTCAGCAACTAATTTATCAGGTTTTATGGTTGGATAGATACTGCTATCACTGTTAACACGCAGAAGCTATTCTTTGCTTGTCCCACTTTATCTCATCTAACCAAGTTGAGACTAGTAAACACTGATGAGATGAAGTATAGACAAAGCATTAAACCCTTGAAACCAAAGACACCACTGACACTTTGCTCCTGAAAATGACCAAAATAATCATTTATAAGCATGCTTCATTTCTTCACTTGAGATGATGCACTTTGATTCATCGCGCTCAGGATTTGTGCCTGCTCTTCAGCTCTGCTGCCTCTCATCCTGCGAGCCACGGGGAAAGGTGACATCAAATTCCTGAGCCAACACACACAGCAACTCACATTTCACAGTGTCACCACTTGGCAATAACACAATGGCTGTCTTTGTCGCGAAACAAAAACAGAACGTCTGTCTATTCCGTCTCCATCCAGACACGGGCCGCCTTGAAGATGTGTCAAAAGGAGGTGAAAAAGGGTAAGGAGCGATTTTTCCCCCCACCTTAACAGTATCGTGTTTGTAAACAGACCATATGTTGCCTCCTCAAGCTTAACGGATGCTTTAATTTACAAAATATTTTTTATTTTTATTTATTTTTTAATTGAATGAAATCATATTCTCTGAGACAGAATACATTGATGAAAATATCAAACTGCAATCAGATAAGTTTACTCTTTTTTAATCTTTTTTTTTTAGAAATATCACAAGATTAACCGAAGGAAATCTATTAAAAGCAGAGTTAAAGGCACAGGGAATTGCTCCTTGTATGCTGAAGATTATTGTTTTAAGGTCAAATGAGTGTGAGGACTACACAAGAGACGCAACACAGCTGGAGAGAGACCACCTGCACAGACTGCACACACAGACATCAGATGCAAAACCCAGACAAGGATAGAAACGCACACACACAGAGGATCACAATTATCAACACATGTAAGTAATGGTTTGTTTTGCCAGCGCACAGTTTCTGTGTTCTCTAAATAAAATCTGTCTGAATCTGCAAGTTTAAGGAAGTACAACTTTTTTTTTTCTTACCTCCAGGAAAAGCATCTCTCTTTCCAATTTTGGATAAAGCTCTTATTCACTTCCACAATCCCCCGGTCATATAGCCCTGCAGCTTTGGCAACAGTTCTGCAGCATCAAGCTCAGCGGATTCATGCTCTAATAAGATCCAGATCGGTCAGGAAGCACTAACACACACACACCCCCAGCCCCACCAACACTCACACACTTCTCCAGTCTTGCTTTTGAAATTGAGCGTTTGCTTATGAGAGCCGTCTTTAAGAGAGCAACCCTACTGCAGTTGGGGAAGCAACGTGTACAGCCGTCCAAAAAATTTAAAAGTCCAAAGGAGTGGAGGGCAGAGAGGTGGCGTCTCTATCTGCAGTGACTCTGAGCACACTCTGAGTGTGTGCTCTTGGGGCAGCCGAGCCTCGTCAGCCCCTCCCTCATTCCTCTCCTCCAGAGAAAATCGCCTGCCACTGCACTTCAGTCTCTCACACACACACATACACACACACATACACTAACTTCAGAGTCAACAACCCCCTTAGCCTCCCCTCTCTATCTCCACACCCCTTCCTCCACCGGCATGACACCGAAGCCCTCCAGCCTGCACCCCCTCCCCAACTTGGCAGCAGGATTCCTGAGAGCCAGATGACAAGTCGACATTCCACTTACTATTTCTTTTGTCTTTCAGTTCGCCTTTTGCTCCAAATGTTTTGCTACACTGCTGTTCACTTCTAAGTTCACTCTTAACCCTGCAGAGATGTTTTCCCTCCCTTTAAAGCCAGCAAAAAGAGCAGAAATGTTCTCACCGATGGGAAAGTATGACAAGTTTCACTGCTCTGAATGGTTTTCCTTGATGGAATTACTGTTGATGCAAATGTGTGTACTGCTGCTCTCTCTGTCATTAAAGGCTCCAGAGGTCATCCAATCCTAATGCAACTCATGCCATTTGCTCTCAAAATGTCACATTAATTCGTATTCAGCTGCTGATTAGATCACGCTGTGCATAGTTAATGTGCTTTCACCCCATCGGCTCCCTAAAACAGAGAAACAGATCATTGGCGCACAAATCTGGGGATTAAAAATATTCTTCAAGGTCTTGAGGATAAAGAAAAGGCTGCCTGATTTGATGTGACTGATTGACAGCACAAAGTCAGAAAATATCTTGGTAAATGAAACAGAAAAATCTCTGAATGTTAAAAAGTGTTGGTATGACATTTAATTATGGTCATACATTTCTATTACTGATGGCGATTCTGAAGGAAAAAAGTGATGGTTTAACAATATTTTGATGTTGCCACGAGCATATAAACTGTTGTTTATGACTTACAATGCACTACATCTTACAAATAAACATAATATCAAACCTGTAAATAGTGTAAGGCTAAAGCTAATGTCAAAGACCCATTTAGAAACCATGAGGATGAACATCTGGAAAGCTAAAGGAACTTAGACAATATGGCAGAGCATAGTACAATCTGGGTGGTGTATATACAGGGAATGATTAATGACTAATGTAGATGTCAGAAACTGAACAATGGAACACCAAAACAGTTGTGAATATAGGAATTATTAGATTCATATTGGATTCATATTCAGTTATAAAATAAAACTGCAAATAAATTAAAAGCCCACTAAAATGAAATCAACATACAAATCCAACACAAAATTTAAATTGTGATAATGTGAAACAAATGTTTCAATAAAGTGTTTTTTTCTTTTTTGAGAAACAACTGCTCCATTTGTATTCAGTTACACAGAATCCCAAGTCTTGGTTCATTGCTTTAGCTATACCTTGCTCTTAAGGATTAGCTCTGCTTGATTTTTTTAAAACTAAACAATTTTTCTTTTATAACACAACTAGCTGAACATTCTGCTTAGTTAAGTAGAGTTAATCTGAGTATACTTCTTGTTCTTCAGTAATCTGGTACAGTAACACGAGGTCAAATGTATAAAAAAATGGCATCTTCACAGAATAAAGGCTCATTTATGCAAATAGGTACGTCTGTTCCAAACATTGCCAAGCATTATTGCCCACGTATTCTCAGGTGTGCTTTGCGTTGGCATGGTTATGAGGCAGTACATCCATGAGAGGGCAGTACAGAAATCACCTCTGGTCTGTGCAGCCATTAAACGCATCACGGCTTCTTTGTTCTTTTTGCTGGTTGAACATAAGCTGAACTATGCAACATTCCTGCTATTATTTTAAATGCTTTCTTGCTAGTTCTGGGTGTGCAGCTACAAGCTGTCTGAAACCTGCTGAAATTTGCACGAAATGCATCCAGAGGAAAGACAGCAGACAGAAGGCTCCATCCGTATGTGTATTTAATGAAAGCTCATTAGCACAGAATTATTGGAAGAGTGTGAAGTGAAAGCTGGGTGAATCCATTTTTGTGTCCTCCTGTCGAACCCTTAACTAGTCGCTAACTGTGGCAGAAAACTAAAACAATGAGCTGAGAGACTATAAATCTAAGTAAAGCTGAGAGGTGCTGTAATGATCCTTACAATGCGACTCAACACCTGATTCTGTCTGACGGAGGGACCGAAGCATTTAAAAGCCCCTCTCCCATAACAAACCCCTAATGTCTTGCTGGTGTTTCTTGGGTTAAATATTGACCATGCTTCCTCCCAGATCAGCCCCATCCATCTCAGGAAATTCTCACGCACACAATCTGCCTGCTCACTCTGTCACCAACATCATCACACCCCCTCTTTCTTTTTATTTTTTTTTAGTTCTGAATGAGTTAGAGGAGCGGGTCCCCCTCGGCCTCATCTCTCACTTCAGCTGATCACAATGATGCTATTGTCAAAGAACACTTCACTTCAGGAGACAATTCAGCAGATCGAGCGGTAAAGAAAAAAAGCTTTCAAAAATAAAAACTGTCTTTACTTATGTCAAAATGTAAAAATGCCCTATTAAATTGCACAGAAACACAACGGAGAGAGCAGTATGCAGTCAAACCAGTGTCCGTGGATGTGCCTGAGGATATTTGTTGCGATTGTTTGGCCAAGTCCTGCACCATCCATCATTGTGAAAGGCTGAAAGGCAGTGATCGCTTCATTTACAGAGTCAAAGATGACAAATGAGTTTACCCAATTGTCCAGTAGACAAATATATCCTCTACTCTGACAACTCCACACAGTTTACTTGCAGAGAGAGCAAAAGAGCTGTTTGTCACATGCCAGATAGCATGTTAAAAATGAGAAATGACTCAGTTGGTTAATTAGCTTAGGGAACTGAGAGAAATCCTCCATGTGCTTAAAGATGGAACTCTCTATGTGCTTTGCCTACATTTGCATCTTTCCCAGCATAGCAATGGATATTTGAAAAGGAGAGAAGAGGGAAGCAGCCAGTTCAGTCTGAGGGTAGACCTTTCAGAAGAACGCTTGAGTTTTCCAGGGGATTTGGCAGCGCAGTGCAAAAGTCATTCTGCACATACCCTCACAAAGATGTGCATTGAGTTTCCTGAGATATACATCTGGATATGCATTTCAGAAGCTTTACAGATCTCGTCCAGGGAGATGGCTCGAGAGGAAAACCTCTGTTGTGACAGACAGGTACTTAATTCAGATAAAGAGAACAGGCAATGAGTGGGTGAAGAATGCTCCTGCTTTATCCCAGACAATAGGCAGAAATCTGCCTTTCAGACCGGGCCTGGGCTTGTGTCCAGAGACTGATGGTTCTTTAGAAAACACAAGAGGACAGTTGACCTTGCCGTCTCTTTTGCTTCCTCCTAAAGGGATAGAAAGTGCAAGAGCGTGAAAAATGGATCTTTTTAGAAGAGTATTATCGATAGTGTCATAGCAGTTAGTATGTTTATCGGCCAGGACCGAATAACATGATTAATAAGAAATTTATATGCAACACTTCCTTTTGCACAGCTTTATCTTTTTTTTCTTTACAAGCTTTTAACTGTTTGCATCTTGACTTACCAACAAATCATTTATAGGTCCAAAGTTTTAAAAGACAAATTACACCAGCATCCAGCAGTTTTTGCTTCACAATGAGTTTTTTTTGCATGCATCTTTGTCATTACAAGGCAATGACAAAGTGTATGAGGACTCTGAAAAGCTATTGGATGCATGCAGTGAATGGATGGTGCCCTCGTTTTATTCCCATGTCTAGGACTGATGAGCAGGAAGCTGCTAATGGAAAGTTTATGCGGTGACCTTTGACCCCAGAGTTTAGTTTCTGTGGGCATTTAGATGGGATGACTATAAATAGGAAACTTGGAGGGTTGCACAAAATTGTCATTTATCTCCAACTTCAACAACACTGAACCTCAATATCTTTAAATAGAAATGGCCCAGCACACAGCTCTAACTTCCAATTTTTATTCTTGACAAACTAATATCCAGCGTGAAATCGCAGAACTGCATTTGACCAAAAATACAAGTGAGCACTAAGTCAGACCAATAAAGAAATATATGGACAGAAGCCTTTTGATAAAGTTACTGCTAGGACAGCTTTTTAAAAAAATCATAGCTCAATCTGTAATTCAGCATTTTTTAGTCTTTATTTCTTATTTATTTTAATCTTTATTTACGAAGCAACGTATTTTCAGCTTGGTTGTGCTGTGTTTTCATGTTCACCAGTTCTACAAACCAGTAGGGCTTCACACCCAGGAGGCAAACAGGCTGATCTTTTAAAAATAGGTGCCAGGGGGGTTTGTCCCTTTGGTTGTTGTATTCAGAACTCCATAAGGACAGTAACATGTCTCAACATGGTGCAGGGGTAGTTTGTCACAAAAGCCAAACTCAAACAGAGCATAGAGGCCATTCCTTATGCTAAAGTGGTGTTAAGTGTACGGTAAATGAAGAGTAAAATATTCAAGTGGGTTCAAATAGTTGTCCGGGATTAAACCCAGAATCAGCAGCTGATGATGGTGCACTTGTCAAAGTGTTTTTCGAAAGTCAAGACAGCTGTGTGATGCGAACCTCTGATTCTGAGTGGAAGGGCATTTGTCCTTCTCAGCTACTTGTGAGAATAACAGGGAATGACCAGGGAACACAAGCGGGACCAGTCAGCTTTATCCTGGCCGGTTTACATAAGTAATTTCCACAATAGCTAACAAACAGCTTTCACACAGATCAGATTCACAGAAAGACCTTAGAACTACGATGCAATTCACATCCTCTGTGATTCCACCATTCGACCCCATTCAGTTCTGTTCCTGCTGACAGACGCCTCTCAGCAGCCTTTCACACCCGGAAATGGATCTTAAGCCCTCTCTAACAAGGCCCACTGGCTCGACTTGCTGCTGCTACTGCCTATCAGGTCTGTGGCGTTGCCCCTCACTGGTCCTGTCAGGCCAGTGTTAATTTTCTTTGACACTGACCATCTGAGTGTAATTCAAGTTTCGAGCCATAAAAAAAGCTTAGGCTGAGATTTGTTAACAGCTGCAGGGTGTTACCTCCACACCTCTGCGACAATAGAGAAGCAATAAAAGTGTCATAAAATGCAGGAAATTGTCAACTGTGAAGTTTTATTTCTTAAATTGTCAATTGGGAAGTGAGCTTTGGGGCATTGGTAGGAATTAAGTTTAAAAGCCCTGACGTTAGATTTTTTTACACACCTTTTCTTTTTAAAACTTTAAGAAAAGTTTAAGAAATGACTTATTTTTACGGATATCAAATGATTCAGGGCGAAACACAAACAATGAAGGTAACGTCTTATTTAGGCATAAACAGAAGATGTAAACCTTGCTGACTGGAAACAAAATCTAAAAGAAAAAGGCATAAAATGTGATTTTAAACTATATTGTGCAGGTACACCTTCACAAATCTTCTGGCATAGCTAACAACTTGTAATTCTTGATTCATGATTATTTCTCATATTGGTCTGCAGGACTCCCACTCCGTCCAGGGTGAAATATTATAAAAACTCTGTGCAGAGGCTACCGAAATTAGTTTGCAAGCTTTGCAAACTGCATCGCCTCTCTGCGATTGCACAATGCATATATTTAGTAGGAAATTAGTTTAACTTAAATTTTTAATTCCATGCCTTTTATGAAGAAAGTCAAAGCTAAATGATATCAATCTGTAAGACAACGCATAGACATCTGCCTGACAGGACCATGATCAGTTTTGCGAGACCACCAATTCATGATTCAACAGAAGCAGAGAGTGAAACATCTGGCATAAAATCTATGAAATGTCTAAATCGGCTCATGTATAAAAGGACAGGTCACTTTGCTGTGAATTCAGCATGCATGTTCACATTGATGCTTTTTCTATCACATTACTTCCACATAATGGGGAAAAAGCAAATGTGAGGCTAAAAAAACCAACAGTTATTCAGATATAACCACCAAGAAAAATGTTGCAGGAGAGATATTGCAAGAAGTGGGGTCATCTTTCATCAGTTAGATGCAAAAACCAAAGCCCGAGCTGTCTGTGTACAGCCCGACTCCTAAACAAAGTCAAGTATTTCCAGGTGTACTTGTCACTACCTTGTGAAACCAAAGCTGTCTTCAGTTACCACCTTGTATACGCCAAATCCTTTTGACTGAATTACTTATTCACTTTCATATATTTCGCATCTCATTGTGGGATAATCTACAGCAAAATGACAATAATCCTTGCGTTGATATTGCTGTATTTTAGCCTTCCACTTGTATCTGTCAATCTTTATTGTTCTGCCTGCTCTGCTTGTCCCAGCACATGAAGGCAATCATTTTGAAATTCAGGTGGATTTTTTGTAAATCCATGACCTACTCACAGACTGATTAAAGTATACTGAGTATTAATCTTGTGTTGTCAGAAAATAAAGCAGGCTTACTACATACATTATCATGACTATTACAACTATCCTTTATGATTTAACAGAGTTAACCTGATTTGAACTGCTTGTTATGTTTCCCATGACCTGAATCCAATGATGTCATAGTCCTGGATGTCCCTGCAGGCTAAAACATCCTGTCAAGTATGTTGGTTTCATCAGACTTTTGAAGGGTTATATATCAAATGATAGAAAACAACAGATGATAGATAATGAAACTAATCACTCTGCTTTTTAAAGTGATGGTATTTTAATGAAACATCAGTCACTGACTCATCTTCCGATGCTAGATTATGTCAGTATTCAATAGTGTTTTTCCTTCTGTGTTAGTATTTTTTGAGAAAACATTGAAGAGGTGCGCACAAACATTTTACCTCCCTAGAATGATAAAATGCCCCCTTCTTTAACTCTCATCACAGTAGCCAAAATTGATGAAGTGTTTTGCTTTAAATTAAAACGAGATGAGTAATATTCTACAGAATTTCAGAAGACTATCGAAACATATTTTCCTTTTCATGCTATGTGTGTTGTCTGTGAGGCAGGAACAGGAGAGCAAAGAGAGTCTTGTGCGTCCCATCCAGCTCTAATTTGATATTGTTAAGTGATGCATTCCTCCTTCAATAAAAGCCAGAGGACATTTTAACCACAGCTTTGAAAAGAGTGTGTGTGAGTTTAGTTTTTTATTCATAATGGGGATTAAACCCACAGAGGGCACGTTTGGGGAGCAACATTTTTGTTCAAAGTGATTTTTAATGGTAAAGATCTGGTTTTTGATTGAGACAAATGAGTGTGTGTGTTTGTGTTGCATGTTGTATACGGTACATACGTTTATATTGTCTCGAACACTGTCTAGGAGGATAGAAAGGTGAAAGAAAAGGCACATGTACTGTATAAGTAAACAAATGAGGAAAAAATATCCAGGAAAGGGAAAATGAGCTGTCAAATTGCTTCACTTGAGGCACGAGTAAAAAACAGTATTTACTATTGGGCCGCCGATGGAAAGCCTACAAATCCTGTTAACTTCCAATAAATGCATTGTGAAATGTTTCAGCTGCTCAGAACGAGCTATAAGCCCACACATTTGGGACTGACAGATGACAAAAAAAGATCAGAAACTGGTTTGTATTCTTTAGCTGGCAGAGGAATACAAATGACGCTTCAGCTGCACCTGTCAAAACTAAACTGCTGTTTTGTTTTTACTGGCTTACCTTACCTGTGATTTAACAAAGATTGATACCACATTACCAGAATGACATTTAGCTCTTCTACTACTTCAAGAATCAGTGTGATTGATGTACCATGTGTCATATTTCAGCCAAAAAAAAAAAAGCTTTGCAGTAACGAGCTGCACCATGAAGTGCAAATCCAAACAATTTCCCATGAGAAGCAAAGTAATTCAAAATTACAAATGAAAGTGAGGCAGAGTTAAAATCAGCCACATCTGATGACATATCGCACAACTCAAGCAACAGCGTTGCATCACATTTAGCATGGGAAAGCTGTGTGTGCTAATTTGTGTGAGTGTGTTACAGCATATGCAACACACACACACACCTCTAGGACTTCTCCATCAGAGATAGATAGGTCAGGGATTGGGGTTGTGTATACAGAGGTTTAATGATAGGACCCCGGAGGGATGGCACATTAGTCAAGTGGAACATACAAACACACAGTATCACACACACACACAAACCATTTGTGTATTTCACAACCAGCATCCTCACTTTCCCATGATTGAACACTGGAAAACACAGCAAAGAGCTGGGAAAGACAGGTCTGACCATGTTTTGCCGCCCTGGGGGCACTTTGTCACACACTGGCTAAAGTTTGGCCTACATGTCCTGGCACAGGTCTCAGCACTGCAGGCACAGGAGAAAGCTGCAGGTTTGAAGCCATATAACCTTCACCAAAAGCACTTTTTTGTTCAGGTTTAAATAGATTACAAGTCAATGATTAAGAGATTTTAAAAAGAGAAAGATAAACAGCTGAGGGATATCAGGATTTTGGATGTCACAAGGGCGACAGATATTGAGGCTATGTGTTATATTAAAACAATTTTCAGTGCTGCACTTAAATAAACTCATGGTTACAAGGAAAGTGACATGACTGGCCATTTTCTGGGGTTTACATCTCCCTCCTCTCCCAGGGACTATGGTTGAATTTGGCCGAGCAGCTGTCAATGGCATTCCACACTAACCCTCTAGAAGTGGGTCTGAGGTTCAGGAGTAAACAGACAAACCGTTTGGTGGGATCATTGTGCAATTCTGGATGCTGTCTTACACTCTCTGTCTACCTCCACATCTTCATCCAATGCTCTTCATGTCTTCCTCTTTCCTACAAACCCCCACCCCACTAGTCAGCCATATCCTTAGCTGGCCTCTCTGTTAATTCAGACCTACCTGACAGTTCTGACTTAAACCTTCAGGGTTTACTATCACTCCAACTCAGCGACAGGCTTTGCTCTTTAAATGCACGCTGCAGACTAATCTGCAACAGATGGGAGATGAAGCAAGGAGGAAGTATAAAAAATATATTTTCTACCCCTCTTAACTAAACGACAGGGTTTCTACAAAGTTCCCTGCAAAGCCTGGGGGCTGCAATGATGTGCACATCGACAGCTTGTAGGGATTTAACAACAGAAATCACCAATAGATATAATCTGTTGATATGCAACCAGATGTCTGAAAATATCTTAGTTGGAATAATTCGAACATGCAAACACACTGTAATAAACAGATGTAAAGTATTGATAAAGTAAAAACATATGCAGTGCCGCAAATTAGCATCGGTAACTAGGTGCACACACATAAACAGGGCCCCACATGTTGTATTTCATGGGTGGCTGGTTACAGATAATGAACCCTTTAGCCCTCAGTTAACTGTCGGGTTTTTGAGGTCATATGTGTAAACAGTAAATACATTTATTTACCACCTCATTAATGTCATTTTAGCTCCTTTCCACACACAAAAAAAGAAGGAGAGAAAAAACAAACTTTGAGAATCTCAGTCAAAAACCCAGACAAGAATTAAACCGCTGTTTGCAATGGTTTTGTAACGATTACTTAGAAAATCTCAAGCTTTCACTGGCTAACCTCTTCTCCGTCTCTTGGAAGTGTAATGGTATGTAAACAGTATCCCACTTTGTGATTACTTGACAAGTAGGGAGTTGTAAAAGAAGGGAGAAGTAATATAAGATGTGGGTATTTTACTTATAAGAAAGAAAGATCTCCAATTAAGATAATTGGACATAAACAGCCTGGTTTGCGAAATAACGAACTGAAAGCTACAATAACAGGGGTTTTGGCCTCTTGGGGCTGGGATAAGGCAGCCATGAATGCAGGCATATAATAACTGTGTTGTCTATCATGTAATTGAACAAATATACACAAATCGGTAGATTTTGAATATCAGCATTCATTATTCAGTCACAAGCAGCTAAAAGCTCAACTTTCCTCCCCAGATAGCAGCCTGAGTAGAAACTATTTGCTCCAAGCCATGTAACGTTCAGTGGGTTTTTAGACTTTTTTGCCAATATCAACAATCTCCTGTGATCCAAGAAGCTATGCACATACAGAAATTCTTAAATTTGATTTAGATATTTTTCACTGTGTTTTAAGGCAGTTAGCCCCTAAAATTGCTAGACGGGCTTGTCACTGATTAGCTTTTGAACAAGCTATATATTGTGGAAACATGCAAACTGTAAGAAACTATATGACAAACAACAGGCTGCTGCTCCTTAAAAGTTGCCATCGACGACATAACCATTGTCTAAACAGCTGACACAACAAATAGAAATGCTACAGTTTGGTTACATTCTGCTATGAAATGGTTTCTTTGTTGTCTGTGTCTTGTATATTTAGCACTGCATTGAAAAGATAAAGGCTGAAAAGGCCAAACGTTCAATGCATGACCTACATGACCTGCATTGGAAAGGGGTTATTGCCACTTCCAGCTGTTGCTTTAAAGATATTGATTTATAACTGTAACCATTTCATACTAAGGACTCTTACAAATCCTCAAGCAAAAGTTAATGTGCCACTTTTACTCAATTAGGTGAAAATCTTGTCATTTTCCCCACCCTCACTTATACTGTATTTATAATAACAGGCCATTTCCTGTCTCCGGGTGGCATCAGATTG
Source organism: Craterocephalus amniculus (assembly GCA_036024015.1). Lineage (NCBI taxonomy): Eukaryota > Metazoa > Chordata > Actinopteri > Atheriniformes > Atherinidae > Craterocephalus > Craterocephalus amniculus. The sequence goes on from JAVQJG010120416.1 coordinate 26,676, forward strand.
GAGGGAGGGAACCATTTCCCCTCTCAATGGATTAAAAAGCTGGTTTTCCTCTGGGATGCTGCAAGCAAACACGGAGCCACAGTGACAGACAGGGCATGCCTCAAGAGACCTCTGCAGAGACAGGCGACCACCCAAGGTAACGCAAACTAAATGTTTCATCTCTCTGAAATTGTCCAACTTGCATTTTTCACCAACCTTCAGATGTCTTTCACAGGACATCTGCTCCTGTTTAGTAAAGCAGATTGACAATCATCAGCTCCCAGACTGAAGTGAGCATCCTGCACCATCTGAGGCTTTGTGCATTTCGAAAGAGGTGAAATGGGAAAACAAAAGGAAGCAAAGCAGAGAAGGCAGAGAGAGAAGGGAAAGGAGCAGATTGTCCCTGATTAAACCTGACTTGGGACATTGAGCTCAGGGGTTTGTCCAAGCCTCAAGAGGAAAATGTCTAACATATGAGTCCAATTTAAGAAGGGAGGCAAGAATTTAAGTCATGTTCTGCTCCCTGAATCACAAGTACAACTTTTTTGTGTTCTGTTTCCGAAACAGTCATAAAAACTAAGTTGTTTTTTCATTTCTTCATCTTGTACATATGCCCTTTCAATGTAAATATGGTCCCATAATGAATATTCACATCTTCATATGGTCCAGTATTCGATTGCTGCTTGTAAATATTTCACCCAACATATAGTGTCATAGGTTGCACTGAGGATTTGAGGTCAGTCCGTCGTCTTGAAAAACTGAAACCCCCAAACATCAAACTGTGCAACTTCATTACGAAAACAAGAATTGAAAGGATTTCCCACCACAAGCAATGTTGTATGATTGATGTAGCGTACAACAACCTAGAATCTGTTATGGAGACCTTTTATGTTTCTTTTTCTCCAATCAAAAACAAAACTCAAAGCTATCATTTGCGTTCTGCCTCAGGGTGGTCATTTGACTAGGAATAATTACGTGGTTGTTGCAGAGCGCATTTGTCTATATGAGACTATGTTCTATCTATACTTTTTTGTACCTGTACTTGAGCTTTAAAGCCTTTTAATTATTATCATCTAATAATCATCACCTTTAATGTCTCCATAAGTGCTGAGGCTGGCGACTGGCAGTGTCTGGGCAGGTGTGTGTAACTGTGTGAGAGTGGCTTTAATCATCATCAAACAGAGCTGTGTGTATAGGTAATTAAGTTGGTGCCAAATTGACTCTCACTCAGAGGCACAAGTCGGGAACTCTCACCAACAACACAGTTTTGCATGGCTTAGAATTTGCTGCAGGCAACTTTAATTCAGCTGTGCTGCAGCCTTTGACACAGAATTGAATGTAACTCTCTCTTCAGGTCCATTTCTCAGTGTCACAAAGTCTTCTAAGCCCTGGATTACTTTTCCTCCCCACAAGTTGACCATAATACCAGGTTTGTGGAGCCAATGCGGCCTGAAGGGTTTGGTCTGAAACCACTCAACGAGCACAAGGATCACGATTAGTGTTTGTACATGAAGACTTCTGTCCTAGCCCCAGGCAAACCCTTCCTTCCCCAACATGCTCACACGTAAACCAGAACACACACAGAACCAATCCTCGACAGGCATTTTAATCACACAAAGCAAGAAAAAAGGAAAAAATATATAAAGTTTTTGATAACTGATAAGTCCT
>JAVQJG010120447.1:0-28369 GCA_036024015.1 Craterocephalus amniculus
CTATCTTCATTTTATCAGGAACTTTACCAGTTTGAAATGACAAGTTACAAATGTATGTTAATGGCTTTGAAATTTCTTTTATAACCTTTTTCACAATACTCATATCAATGTCATTGCAAACTGTTGATGTTTTACCTTTGCAATTAACAACAATATCCAAAACTTCATTTTCATCCACAGGGGACAAGAACATAGAGTTATGATTCCAATTAATCCAATTGTCCATACTCTCCATAGAACCTGCTAAATTGGGAATATTTGCTGCTAAGTTTGGTCCAATATTTACAAAGAACTTGTTAAAACATTCAGCTACATCATTCATATAATGTTTTTCTAAATCATTTTCAATAAATTAATTAGGATAACCTTCATGGTTGGAATAATTTTTAGTGACCTTATTCAATATTCTCCATATGCCTTTTATGTTGTTTTTATTATTGTTCAATATCTCATGATAATATTTTTTCTTACACATTCTTATAATGTTAATTAATTTATTTTTATATTTCTTATATTTATTTTCTGACTCTTTTGTTCTTTGTTTTACGAAATCTCTATAAAGTATATTTTTCTTTTTACAGGCATTTTGTAGCCCCTTGGTAAGCCAAGGACATTTTGTATACGATTTTTTTCTTTTGAACCATTGAACTGTTGCCCTGTTTGCATCATTTTCCTTATATTTCCAATTTTGTGCCAGTAAATCTTTTTTTAATTCATTTATTGCCTCCTCAGATCTTAATCTCCTGTATTCTATGTTCATATCAGGCTTATCTCTTTATTAATTGCATTCATACACTATGAAAACTGGAAGGTGATCACTGATGTCATTGATCAATATCCCATTTGCTGTATTATCTTCTATATAATTTGTAAATATATTATCAATTAGTGTGGCACAATGAGTTGTTATTCTGGGTCTGGTTATTTTAGGATAAAGGCTCAAACTGTACATTAATAAATTCTTCAGTCATTTTATGATTATTTGGATTTAACAGATCAATATTAAAGTCTCCACAGATAAAGAGAGTTTTATGGCTTTTCTTTGAAAATGTGTTTTCCATCCATGTGTTTAGGACTTCTATGCTTGAGCCTGGTGCTCTATATACACTGCTAACTATCACATTTATTTTAGACGTAAAATAAATGTTTTATTTAACGTCACTTTTGTCTGTCTTTTTCCTTCTTGTAGGAATCATTCTGCAGACAGGTGAAAGATCTACGGCTGGTCAGTTGCAGTCCAATCATATTGTGATGCTTCCTGTGGTGGTGTAAAGTTAAAATGAAGGGCAGGTCTCAATTAAAGGCAGATCAGTTTCTGATCTGCATTATTTTGATACAGAATGTAGCCATTTGGGTGGCAACAAATGTTGGTCCAAAACCTGTACATACCATTCACTATTAAAGGTGTCAAGTTCATTCACAAGTTAACCATCATGGAGAATAACCTATCATCTAATAATACACACTGTCTGTCTTTCCCCAACAACAGATGGTCCATTGTCCAGGAGTCCCAAAAAGAATTTAAAATATTTATTCTCCTGTTTTCCATTTGACCTGCGTCCATCTGAGTATTAAGTATGTATATATTTTAATGTTTTAGGCGCCTTTCCTTTGCAGCATTGCAGCTTGATTCTGTGGGAGCAGGAACAAATTGTGTGTAGCCTATGATGATTTTCTAATGTCTTCTAAGATTACATTCACCCTAATATGTAAATGATTTATAATGATTATTATTATTATTATATTATTATCAACAAATATATTGGGGCAAAATATGTTTATAGCCTAGAGAAAACTACCTTCTCATCTGAGTCAAAACAACCATGCGGGCTTTGCTGGAAGAGGATGCTCATAGATCAGGAGTCAGAACAGACAATGTAAAGCTAAAATTATATAAGTGGCCTTCGTGATAAGGAATATTTTGCAATTTTTCAGTCTCACATGCTGCACAAGTACAGTGTTGAACCTGGCAGATAATTTATGCCTTCCTCCATCCCCCCGTCGCTCCTTCCCGTTTTCACGCATCTATTTTTTGGTTCAGTCAGAGAAAACAGCAGTTTTTTGCGCGGGTGAAAATGGGGAAAAACACGATTTATACAGTAGCTCTGATGTTAGATTTCTATTAAAACGTGAACATTTCTATTACGTGACCGACGAGGGAAAATGTGACAGATGTTTAAGCTGCATTCAGGGCATACAATGAAAGTGGGAAAATTAGGCAGAGAGTAACCCAATGCTCCATTTAAAATATTATCCACGCAGGGGGTTTAAAAAGACTAAATAGGCTTTTATAGGAATTTCAAACTTCACTTAGTGGTTGCACAGTTTGAGTGTGGGTTTGTCTTTGCGTTAATTTTGTAAATATTTTCATTTGCACCCTCAATAGATCGTTGAGTGTCTATCTTAAATAGCTTAGTATTTTGAGTCATTTTGTATCGATGTTAGCATTTAAAACAGTTTTCAAACAAGAAACAATAACGGACACTCATGAACTCCTTATGTCTCCATGAAAGAAAACCAGTGTTGCCTCTGCAGTGAGCGTCTTATAAAGTAAAATTTCTGAACTCCCACGGTTACAGAAGGCACCATTAGGTTTGTTTTGGTCCAGCTACGAGATTGTCTTCCGGTCAACCAATCAGAGATGAGAAGGGGCGCGGTAGCACTAGAGTGCCTTGAGAGAGATGGCTCTCTCAAGGCACTCTAGGTAGCACCGCCCCCTGCGTTCCGCCCACTTCCGTGATACCCTGCGCATCTCTCAGCCTTGATTCATTGCCTGCCAGTAAACGGTCCTCTTCGTCGCTTCTCTCCGCTATTTGCGTTTGCTAAAAGCTAAAACGAATATCTGACCAATAAAAAGGAAAAGAAGTAAACTGCATCGCCACATTCTGTATAATTTACTGAGAAAAAAATAAATTCTCCTGCGACACATCTCAGGCGCGGGGGTTGCGATTTTTTTCCTTCCTTCTTTGTTTCAGCATTTTCTTTAAAAACAAAAAATGAAAACCAAATTCATCAACGGGGTTTCTTCTTCCCCCTCCATGTCGCTCGGTATCCTGGTGACTGAAAACGCCCTGCAGGTCCAGCCCAACACCCAGGAGGACCGCAAGGAGCTGGTCCGCCCCGACCAGCCCGACATGGAAACCCGCCGCAAGGCGTATCTGTGGTGCAGGGAGTTCCTGCACGGAGCCTGGAAAAGGCTGGCCGAGGACGATTTCCAGATTACCATCATAAGGTAGGATGTGATGCTTTCGCTTTTGCAGTAGACTCGTAATAGAGCTGCTCGGTTCTCCAGAGAACCGTTTTTTGTGTTCAGTCTGGTGAATCAGATGATGTGTTTGAGATGAGCTCACACTAAACACAGAGTCAGAGCCGCCATGTGACAAGATGATGTTATTCCCATTAAATAGTTCATGTGTCTGGATGTGACTCAGGCGATTTCGCGTCATTGATTTACGGTGTGACGTCACGTAACCAGTCTTTTTCTGCCAGTGACAGTATTATTGATTCTTACCTAAACTTTACCTTTTAGATTGACGCAAAGAGAATTGGGCTCCAATAATTAACCTTTTTTTTCTATCTAACAAGTTAGGTCTGAATATTATTAATTTAAATGTGTCTGTTTGTGTTTTAATGGCACATAATTTTGCACATTTTAAATAGATGTAGTCACATCATGTGAAAGTGGTGAGTCTGAACTGTTTTGTCTGCAGTCGCAAAGTGTCCTTCACATGTTGAGATAAAAATACAGGCACATGTTTGGACTGAACATGTGAAAATATTTCCAATACATCTTAAAGAGTGCTTCTGTTTTTATCTTCTATCAATATAATAATAATAATAATAATAATAATAATAATAATACATTTTATATAAATGAGTCTTATGAGAACACCCAAGGTCACTGTTCACAACCATGAAGAACACATAAAAACATAAAGACAATGATAAAATACAGTTACAATCTGGGTTTTATGTGTAGTTTGGGATATTCAACCATTTTCAGCGTCACATGTTTGGAGATGAGAGACCCTTAGAAACTGCTCTAAAGCACTGGTTCCCAAACTATATATATATCAGACGGGTCATCCTGCAAGATCCTCTAAATATAAGGCTTGAAAACAGTCTGTCTTCCTAAATAAGGAAGACTAATTTGGATTTATGCATTAATGTTTAAAAAATTATGGTGTGAAATTGAAATTTATTTCTTTGACAATGGTTTAGTTTTGACAGCCATGATAAAAATCCAAAATTCACTCCATACATATAGGTTACATACTTAATACAACCATATGGCGACCCCTTAAATGATTTCATGACCCACATGTGGGTCGCGACCCACAGTTTGGGATCCACTGCTCTAAAGGGCCTATCAAGACTACACAAGAAAACACCATCTGCAGCAAAAACAGAAATCCTCGCAACAATAATTTTGACTCCGTATCTGGTCTTCTGTTCTCCAGGGGTGGTTTGAGCAACAAGCTCTTCCTGTGCAGCCTCCCTGACAGCCTGGACTCTGTCGGGGACGAGCCGAGGAGCATCCTGCTGCGCCTCTATGGGGCCATCCTGCAGGTGGGAGTTGTTTCCTTTGACAAAAATGAAACTACAAGTAGGCCAGACTCTTCAAAAGGATGTGTATCTGAGAGCATAGCCATCCCCTCAATACTGTTTAGTTGTCAGGGTGTAATTACTGCTTTTTTGTGCTTTCTTACGACACACACTGTTAAATAGTTCACTGATTCTCTGAATGAAAACTTTTAAGACTGTTTGGCTCATCGGCCTTTATGACTCATGTAACAGGGGGTCAGTGTGATGTGTCGGCTCCACCACCAACGGTTGTTGTTGTGTGTGTGCTTGTAGCCCAAATGCTTATGTTAGAGTATGCATACATGTGTAGTTTATGTTTTCACATGTGTATGTGTGTGTGCGCGGGTGTTTTAGCCATTGTTGTACATGGTGATGTACCCCCATGGCTGTACATGCATGTGTTCTTTGCCGTAGGCTTCCCAAAGGAGCATGCCTTGGGCACTCTTGTTCCCAGGTGAACCCACCAAAAAACACGGTACAGTATGAGATCTCTGAAATCTCAGCCTAATACAAAGATGTAACAAACACTCATGTAGCGCAGCGCCGGGAAGACGCAGCATGGAGGGAAAAACAAGGTGCTGAATCGCCTCTCCTGTCTGTCTCTTTCCTTCTCTAAATCCCTGCCTTGTGATCGCTAATCATTAAGAAGTACGCTTCAGTTTTCTTCTTAAAGTACTTTAAAAAAAGAAAAGCTCCCGGTGATGACTCGGCACATCCGCAGCTCGCTCAGCTGACTCAAGCAAAGAGAAGAGTCATGAGTTTGTAAGCAGTGTAGCTCGGTCCGCCGATTCTTTCCTTATATGTCCTTATCTCCCAGCACAGTGCGGCTGATGAGTCCAGAGTCCGTGATTTCCAGTCTCGTCCCGCCAGTTTCGCCACTTTTAACAGAACCTCTCCAAACATAAAGTTTAGTCGCCGCAGAAACTCAAGGACTGAGATACGTCCGAGTCTTCATGCATTCTACCGTCCAAAGCGGACCGTCATCTGCTGAGACAAATAAAACCCTCTGCTAAAACAAAGAAACTCATTTCCCCTCCACCCCCAAATTGCAGCTGTAAAGCGTTTCTTTTATTAACTAAAGTATTAACTAAAGTCCGAGTAATTGCTAATGGGTGTGTAAACAGCCTTTATTGCTCCGAGTGGCTCAGTGAGCAGAGGCACTATGTCCTTCACCAAGGTAACTGCAGCCATCTCAGCGCCTTTTGGCAGGAATTAGGGATGTCTAATCAAAAAGCTAATATGATTAAGGACCTCAGGAGCCTTTGTTCGAGCGCACAGCTACTAATGATTAAACTGAGTCTGTCTGCGTTGGAGTGTTTCTTAGCAGTGAAGGTATCTGGTGCAGGTTCCCTGTAAAGCAGGTTTACACATCTTCTGCTTTCTGGCTGGATGTAGCGTTGAGCTGCTAGTTACGGGAGCACCGCTCTGCACGTTCCTATCCCAAAGACTCCCAAAGGCGTGTGTTTGAACTCATACTGTACTGTCTTGCACTGCGGGGCGTGGTCAGGTTGTGGGTTGTGGACGCACATGGATGGCTTCGCATTTATTCATGGATAGTTCTTTCCTTTTTCTCTTGTTGATAGATGTCCTGTAATAAAGGAGATTCTCGACAGTCAAACAAAGAAAATCACTTCCAAGTAAGTAACTGATGATGGTGCTGCCATACAGTGTGTTTCCCTGCTCCGAGAGTCCGTCTGCAGACACCTGCCTCATGCCATGATATGCTGGACCCCCACCCCTCCCATTGATGTGTGAAACTCTTCTGTTGCATCCTTAAATTGTCTTCTAACTCCTGTTGTTGTTGAGTACACCGGGGAGCGGGCATTCAGAGAGAAGGCTGAACCTCTCTGGGGTTTTGACCTGGAGTTCCCCCATGTCTCAGCACTCTAACCTTCCGACACTGCATGACTTTACAAACTGAAGTTGAGGAAATGTTTTTCGAACCCGTTCCTTTGTTTTGTTTCCCTTTCTGTTTTAACATTTAGATTTTAAAGAATAGTATGTACATATAAAACAGAACTGTTTGACCTTCTCTGTCATCTGTAGAGACATATGTGTGATATGTGTTTTCACTGGAGAGTAAAAAAAGAAATGCATCTAATATTTTTAATAAGAAACTGAGAGGGTACTGGAGATTTAACCAGTAGTTAGTGTAGACTAACTACTATAGGCTTATTTCTAAAAGAATAAAATATTGATAATATACTTATATTATCTTTCTTTGATCTGATAACAAAATTATCTCATTAATGACTCATAATTGAGATGTTTGCACAGTTTTCCAGTTCTTTACCTCCTGACTGAGTAACAAAAAGGAAAAGCGACAAAATTGAAAATAAAAACAAAGATAATTTGGTTTTTAAGAATTTTAGCCATGATAATTGTGGAATGAAACTAGATGTAAAAACCCTATTTGGAGATGGAGCAAATACTAGACTGTGTTGTGCTGGGATGGCTGCACCCATCAACATGCTTCTGACTAATCATTACTGACAGGAAGCTAAAATGCTTAAATGCACACACTCAGCTTTAAAAGGTCTTTCATTAAACGAAGACAGCTTATATATTAAAAGATGTCATTTAAAGATTTAACATGTTTTGGTAAAAATAGATAATCAGGGTTCTGCTGAGGAGCTCGGAACGGTCTCTCCTCCAGCAAAGCGTGACCAAAGGCAACGTAACACCAGGACTGTCATGCATGCAGCCTGCCAACCCTCAAACCCACTGACCTAGAAATTCCTTTACCCTACAGCCAGTCATGTGGCTCTGACCCTTGACCCTCATGTTACAAAGCTGAATAAAGACTCCTCCTCACATGATGGAGGTGATGTCACCAGCCTTTTAGCTTTTGTTTCTACGCTGGCATCTCTCTCCCTCAGGGTTACGGCTCCTCCTCGCCAGCTTCCCTCCCCTCTAATCCAGCCTTTGCTTAGCAGTGGGGCTTATGGAGAGCTGACCCCACGTCAGTACCTTGGGATAAGCTCCGCCTACATCCAGCGTCCCAAACAATGCTGTCTGGTCAAGGTACATCCTATTTGGATTAGCAGACTGACACAGAATCAGCTGCATATGGGGATATTTCAGACGTCATAGCAGCATCAGGCGCCCATGTCAGACTTAAATGATGACAGTGATGGTGTGTACACAATAATTCTGTATGAGTTGTTTGATTAAACTTAAACAGTTTTTAAGTCTTATACAGTATTTCCTCCATGTTTATCTGCTCATTGATCACACTTCCTTTCAAACTTTCCTCGTCAAATTTGCAAAGTTCATAAAGATTGTGGCCTTTGAGCTTGTGAAGCATGTTTTAATGAAACACAATTGCAGAGTTTGAAGTTGAATTTCATTCAAACATTTGCTGCTTAAAAAAGAAGATAAGAATAAAAATATTGGGTTTGTGTGCTCATCTGATCTGATCTTTTCCACTCTCCAGGGTTTCCCATTTATTATTAAGCGTGGGATGTATATAAAAAAAAATATGTAACATGTAAAGAAATATGTAACATGTAACATATCTTTTGAGACTTAGAAATACCTGTAAATTAGAATACTTGCATGATTCAACCATGTATGACACTGGGAAATATCTGACGCAGTGGTAAAAAAATCCAGTGAACTGTTCATAGTTTTCATATTATACTGGTGCTGCAGAAATGAACTCAATTCAGATTCTGTAGCTTGATTACAGCTTCAAAAATATGACTTAGGTCTTTATTTCTAAGTATTTCCTGTCTTTTAATGGCTCAACCACTTAATGGCTTGGTAGATAATGAAAATGCTTATTATTAAACCATTATCCAGTGTGTAAACAGACCAACACTGATGGTTGCATGTTACGTAATTAAATGTGAATTTACTCCAGCCCTTATCACTGTTCACTTCACTGCTGTAGACAAATGGGTGAATAAATGTGTCACAGCAGTTTTGCTTAGTTGAGAGGGATTTGACTGGTCTGCGCTTCATTAATCCCCTTTTAGTGTCCTTATTGACACACATAGCAAAGGAGATAAGTGCTGAGGTCAAAGCGGCAGCTGTCTGCGGATCACGGTGCACCTGGTGCATCGCTCCAAGGCAAGCTGCTAAATATCCCAGAGCAGGGAAGCAGCGCTGATGATGCGACCAGAGTAACAGTTGCAATCAAATACTGAACAGGAACAGAATGTGAAACAGACCAAATGTGATACAGAGGTTAAAATGGCAGGAATGGCAGCGGAAGATAACGACAGCTTTGCAACAGGAAGTTTCTGTTTCCGCCCCGACACCAGGACACAGTGGGAAATAGGTGTTTGAACTCAGCTGTTTCTCAACAGCCAGCTGCCGTGATAGATCTGTTACTTGTTGATAGTGAAGTTTTTAAAACACGGAAAACTTATCAGAGAGGAAATCAGTCACATGAACCATTAAAGGAAATTCTGACATTAAAAGTAGGACAGAGGAAATGAAAGTGAGGTTAACTTAGGTCCGCCGCACAATCAATAGCATGATTCAGTGTGTGGGCTGACCGTGCAGAGTCTAAACAACGAGGCCAACACCGATGGCTGCCGTGCATTCACAGAATTCAGATTGGGATTGAGAAAAGGACTTTGCAGTCTGTAGAAACTCATTAGTAAACTAAGCAAGTAATCCCCTAAAAGCTGTCCTTTTATTTTCGTCCATGTTGTGCCGATGGCTTTATGCAAAAGGAGAAGAGACATTTTAAAAGAGTTGCTCCCTTTTTTATGTTCTTGCCCAGAGATGAATCAGTGCAGACCAAAACCACATCTTGTTGAACACATTTCTATATCTAAATTACTTCCTGAAATAGCCCAACTGTTTGGATGTCTCTGCCTGCCTGCGATCAGACTGATGCTCTGCCTCTTTCGGAGCCAGTTACCCCCTTAATCAGAACTGAATAACCTTCAAAAGAAAGTCAAGCTTGAATTTAACTACAGTGTGGGACTCCTCCCCCTTCCTCTCTGCTGTGCTGCAGTTCAGCACCTCCCTTCAGAGGAAGAATCGATTGTGTTGTTTTGTTACTGTTGCATACAGCTTTAGCAAATAGGATTAGTGTCTGAGCCCAGCAACGATTAACTGAAAAAGGCAGCTATATCACGGTGCCGAGGAAATGTGCATAGTCATGTCTTCACAGTATTGTGACTAGATGTAAACAGTAATGTTGTCATTCCCACCTGCGCTGCAGTAATTAGTAAAGTTTGCTGAACTTCAGATGGAGAGAAAAGTTTTGGTCTTATTAATTTATATTGAGTGAAATCTGCAAGAGCTCCTGGAGGAAACTAAATTCTTTGGGATGGATTGTGCAAACTGGAACACTCAGTAGAAAATGAAGGTCACCACATCCCCTTAGATGTCCATGTCCTCTGCTGCTCTGCTCTGCCACCACTTCCTTCTACCCCAGCTGTGTGTGGCTGCAGGTGTGAATGGAAGCCAGAGGCATTGTTGGTGACTTCAAGTGTCTTAATAAATGTGCATTACTGATAGAGGAAGTTGTGCTTTTCTGCAGGTTCTGCAACAGAAATGGAGTATAGCTTGTTGATGAGCGTCACATAATGAAGTTTGTTTATTTATCATTGTAATATTCAACATAAATACTGTGCATTTTTGCACATTTCACATCCATAGTGACCGTGCACTTCTGTCTGTGCACGGATGCATGAAAAAAGTTCCTTCGGAAATTTTGGCTCATCAAAGTTTTTGGATTTTCTTCAGTGGCTGAGTCATGATTTCTGGAGGGACGTTGCTGTGGGAATTTTCATACGTATTTAGCACAGGCTGAAGGTTATCCAGTCCATATAACCGATTCCACTTGCCTGAACAGTTTAAGTTTGGCAGCAAATTTAAAATCTGTTTTTTTAAGATAATTGGTTTGCACATAATGGTGTTAACATGAACTTAGAGGCCATTTGAAGATTAAACTGATTTCATCTTGTGGTGAAACATTTGGTGCAAAGGAAGTGATATTTATAAAAAACAAAGTAAGAAAGGTCCTTACTTTAAAAAAAGAACAGTTTTGCAGCATGTTTTAATGTGGGGTAGGATGTCTTGAAAGGATAGGTTAGTCATTATACATGCCTGATATGATGGACTTTCTGAATTATTGAAATATTTTTTGATGTAGCGATGCATCCAAAAAGCAAACTCCCCCGGCAGTGTTTGTTTTTCCCCAGCCAGCTGCTTTGTCTGGCTGTATGTGTGTCAAGATGATTATGGTAATGTGGATAATTCATGCTGGAGATTTGAAACCGCATGTGATCAGCATTCTGCAGATAAGGCGTTATGTAACCAGAGGCAGCATTGTATGAGCGAGTGAAACAGTTAGCTTCGTGCTGTTCGAGGGATTATCATTTGTTCAAAATGTTCAGTCATTTCCAAAGTACTCACTGTGTCCCTGTGTTACAGAGGAAACACTGAATCAAACATGCAGATATGAAATATTTACTTTGAACAATGCTCTGTTTCCCTTTACTGACTTTCTGGACCCGTCGCTGCATGAACTAAAGCTTGTTTTCATACAGCGTGATGCTTTTGATTTGCTAAAATCTATAAAATGGCACGTATTGTATCTCTGCGCTACTAACTGACCTCCACAGGACCTGCCTCTCCGATGCATTAATGTCTCTTCATGTCCTCTCCTAATTTTAGTAAATGCAAAAAACCAACGGCAAAATTGCACATGAATGTGGTAATTTCCACTGGAAAGCTGAAGGATTTTTATGATGCCAAAGCTAAATTTTGACCTTTCAGCTTGGTGGAGAGCAACAAAAGCATTGTGAATGCTGAGCATGACCCTCTATTAAATTTCTCTGCTGTTGTTCTTTGGTTACTTTTTTTGACTGAAATAATTCTGCTGCAGACAGAATTTGAATAACAACTTAAAGTTGTGTTTAAACAATCCTGTTATGGCTTGTTTTTACCCCCAAGAGCAGATGCTAAGAGCTGGCTGAGGACAGCCTTCAATGCGGTGTTCTCTCATGGATTTATCTGGTCTGCAGTGTTCGCCAGTGACAGCATGATACACTGAGACCAGGAGACGGCCCAGTTCGTAGCCCAAACTCTCTATCAATGTGAAGGAGATGGCTAGTTGTACACGGACCAGAATTTCACCCCCGCCCCTCACTACAACAACAAAAGCTCTTGGCTCATCTTTCCCATATCACGTGAAGGCAGCATCAATTCAGAAAGGACACATTTTCAAGAATCGGCTCTTAGAGCCTGCTTGTAATTCAACAACACATCACCACTGAGGCCTGCGTGTTGTCAGCTGCTTCGGAAGCCTCCAAGTCAGTCCTTTTGTGTTGAAAAAATACCCAGAATCCTTCAGACTGAGAGTTATGTTGAGGGATATATACACAAGCATAAACGTTTATTTCTGTTTTGCGTTCAGAAACCCTGATTTTGTGACATAGTGGATCAAAACCTCTATCAGATCTGCCTCTATTATAATGACATTTTAAATCCAGCATTGCATTAGCCTTAAACTCACTCAACATACACGCTGTCTCAGAAATGCATCTTATCTGCATGGATGATGAAAAGATGAGATGAAGAAGATGCGAGTTGATGTTTTAAAGAGACAAGTTTACGAAATATACAGCAGCTTTAAGACGCTGGAGATAAAATAGTGAAGTTATTTATCGGCTGAGTAGTTTCTGTCCTTCTCTACCCCAAACATCAGCTGTTAATGTTTCACATTTCATTTCTTAGCAAAGCATTCAGTTAAAAGGAACTCTGGACACAGTCTAGCATCTTTGAGCCGACATTAATGCTTTTTTAGACAAATGATTTGCTCTACTTGTCACTGCAGTAATTAAGACATAACATCATGATTGTTTTGGACTCAATTTTTATCTGTTCTTCACAGATTACCTAACTTTGTCCGATAAAGTTTTCCCTCTGAAAATGTACCAGACTTTGTCCCATTAACAAATGCCACCTGAAAAATACTGGCAACTCTATAACATTCTTGAATGCTTCTTATTGTTGTTTAATATCCATCTTTTCCTGGCAGTTATTTATTAGGCTTTATTAAAGCAGAAATACAAGCATCCCCAAAAGTGAGAGCTCAGTGTTAAGCCTCTCCACAGGTGCTTCAGAGTAGTTTTGTTTTGAGAGGTTTGGTCACAAACGGGGCTCAAGATAATGCATATCATCTGACGAGGGCCACAGAGTGGGAGGTATTGTTTTATTTGAGCTGGTTTCCTGCTGGACAGCCAATATGAAACACATTCCTCTGGCTATGAGACAGCAACCTCAGAGCTCAGGTCCACGTCTCTGTCTCTGCAGCAATTTGTCTGATGGTATTTCACTGAGGAGGGTTGAGCGATATATCACCAGCTTTTTACTCTGACCTCTGGCTTTAATTTAATTTGGCAGATTGGTTTTGGTCATTCGTGTCAAAGACGCACTCCAGCACTTTTTGCAGCCATTAAACGGGGTTCGAAGTAACATTTCTCATAATTCAACTTCATGTTTCTTCTTTAGTAGAGAACTGTCTGGAGAATCAGGATCTTTCAAGCTTCAGTTTGAAACTTTATTCATTTTACGACGAGAAAAGACAATTTCCAATACTTCTAGTGAAACTGCGGACAGAGTCGGCCATGCATACGTGCCTCCAACACATGCAAAAACTTCCCAAATCTGAACAGAACTTTCCCACAGGATAAATCTACTGTACAATAAGACCTGAACCTGTTCACATTGTTAGCTTTACTGTTCATTAGCAAGTGGTCCTTCTCCTCTGCCAATGACCTCCTGCCTATTTGGGAAGAAGCCCAGCTTTCTATCTCGCTGCACAATGGGGTGGAGGTGACTCAATTGGTGAGAAACTTGCACTCAGCTTTAGTCGGTCACATGTTTGTGTTGGTATGGGAGAAGCCTCCTCGTTAGCCTTGAGCCCCTGTTGTCCTCCAGGCTGCATGTGTCGGCGTGGGACTTTTGTGTGTCTCGGAGATAAAGTGAGGCAAACAAGGCTGTTTTCTCTGCTTCGCCAGCTTCAACACTGACTGCTGCTGAATGACGGCCAAGTTTCCCTGGAAGTTTTAATCTACCTCTTGTGTTCTCCTCACCGCTCTGACAGGCAAACCTAACTAACCCTAACAGCAGCATTTCTCTCTCATTCAGGCTCATCCATCTTTTTCCTCCACCCCCCCTAACTTTCTTTAAGCCCCTTTCAGACATCCACTGCACTCTGCTAACATTTTGGTATTTTGAGGCCCTTTTGTTCTAAAGCAGCTTTGTTAGTTTCCAACTTACAGTAGAAACACTGGAATGTGCATTGGTTTACATTGTAAATGTTTAAACATGCACGTATGATTAGTTTAGCTTCTAACTAACTAAAAACAAACTAAAAACAGGTAATAAAGAGCAGCAGATGAACTCTTTGAGCCCTGTGCCTAGTTTTAGGCCTCTGCTTGAAAACAACGTAGCCATAATGAAATTAGTTAATCGCTGCAACCACAAGGTCTGTTTGAGTTGTTGTAGAGGAGAGATTTGTGAGACTTAAGAAGTCTCACAAGTATTTGAAATAATAGTATGAAATAAATGAAGCTGGCACATATCATTAAAGAAAAACGTGCAGGCTTGCCTAAATAAACCAACAACTACACACTTTCTGGATGAACGTTAATATCCCTTTAGAATAATGCAGCGGTGGCTCAAGAGCCTGATTAAATCGTAGTCAAGTATGTGAACATTAGCTCTGCAAAGGCCACTTCTCATAAAATGAAACATAATAAAATTAGAGCGGTTTAAGTACCAGTTCAGACGAGGTCTCCAAAATAACCGTTTCAACAGAGTTTGGCACCGTCTCTTCCCACAGTCTCCCAACTGGGGGATCTCAAGGTTATAGTAATAGATAGCCACAACCACAAAAGTAAATCTCAACAATGAAATACTTTTTAGGTCAGGACAGGTTCAATAGGCTTATCATTGACAGTAAATCACAAACAAACAGACCCAGTCCCTATCCTCGCCGTGTAATGGGACTTACTTTAGCTTTTCTGTCAGCGGGGGTTATTGGCTGCAGGTATGAGTTCCACAAACCGAAGCCATCAAACTAGCATCACAAACACATTTCCCTCTCCCACTTCCCTCCACAGTTGTATGGAATCAGATGAAAGCTCAGTTATTTTTCGCAGTGATCCATAAAGGCGTGTCCACGCAGAGATTTCTCTTTAAATCAAACCGGACATTACCAATGTAAAGGCTAGCATCATATGATTTCAAGTGGAAAAAGTGACCAGAAAACTTTTCTAATATGAAGTACAGAAAAAGGAAATCCAGCGTCAAAAGCTTGTTCTACGGGAAGATGGAGGTTGTAACGTATAGGATATAAATAATCAAAGATGGAAAATGTAGGTCACAGACACAGATCTGCTGCTGTTTCTATTATGCTGTCAGCACTCTGCTCATTAAAACAGGCCTGCAGATATTTACGCCTCAGTTAGAAAATATTGCTCAAAAACTCAACTCGTCTGTTAACAGATTTCTGAAAGGGGCTGACCAGAGAGTAACTCACTCTAACTTCAATGTTTTTAGGTGTGATGACCAGAAAAAAGTGCTCTGTGTCATTTCTCATCCTGCTCTGATTTAAGAGGTTGTTGTAGTTTCTTACTGTGTGTGTGTTTGTTTGCAGGGGGCAGAGGCCATGGTGCTGGAGAGCGTTATGTTCGCCATCTTGGCAGAGAGGGAGCTGGGGCCTAAACTCTACGGCATTTTCCCTCAGGGCCGCCTGGAGCAGTACGTCCCTGTAAGTCAACATGCTGTTTTTATCATTTCCCTGTGGGTCTGTTGTTTACATGTAGAACTGTTAGGATTGTTAAAAATACAAGAGGGCGGAGTGAGATAAATAAGAATGCACCCATCAGACTTCCTGAATCCCGGAGTTCTTCTGATGTTGAACATACTTTGAATAAGTCAATAAGTTGCATGAAATAAAAGCATCCATATCATGAATCGATCAATCACCAATTCATAACACTTTTTGAACTCGAAACAAACATACATATCACTTTATATCCTTGTCTACTTTCGTTCATAAAATTAGATTTCTGGCTTCATGATTCTGACCAAAAAGCTAAATCCAGACAAATACAGTTGTATTTGGCTTTATCTTCTTTAAAGGCTGAAAAATCCCTTTCATTTTGCAAAAATCTTGGGTTAAACTTTCAAAAAGTGAGATTTTCCATTGAAAACCTCGCATATAAATGATTCATCATGTGAAATGGAGATATAGCCGATGATGCAAACCAGTTGTTGCACATGTAGGTTTGTAATTCACTGCAGACACGTTTTGCCCTCCTGATTCTGCACAACGCTGAGCAGGTGATGTTACAATGTTATGTTTGGTGGAGTCCATTTTTTTAACTGGTTCCAATAAAGTTTTGTTTATCAGCTTTAATAATGATTTGGTAATTATGTTACTAACTGTTTTCATTTTGGTGTAAAAATGATGTAATTTTATTTTGTCAAAAAAAGTAAATGAACATATTTTATCCATTTTCAGCAGAGTTACAGAAAGAAGTGGATCTGAATTGGAATTGAAATTCTGACAGCAGCATTGTTTCAGTGACATGGTTCAGGAATTATAGCCATCATGTCAGATTAGATTGTAATAAAACAGCAAATTATTTTTTTTGTTGAAATGAATAATCTATGCAAATCTGCGCAACGCTTTCCCATGATGCATCAGTGATCCGGGTGCAAAGACTTATTTTTATACCCTATGACATTTGCTCATAACTGTTATATTTACATGTTGAGGCAAATTAAAGCTGAACTGGGACTAAAAAAGGCTTCATTCAGATTTATTTCTGTTTGTCTCGTTTAAACATTAACTGCAAGATAGTAGAAATAGACAAAAATATACACTGTTCCGCACTATATGGTTGTGGGAAGTAGTAAAATATCACTTAAATGGGAATATGACATGCACATTATTACATATCAGCAGCTTAAGTTTGTCAAGCAGCTGATTTATCTAAGCAGCTTATATAAGTCGTGGCTGTTGATAAGCAGACGTGTTTTGTTTTCGACAGAGCCGCAAACTGGACACCTGTGAGTTAAGCGAGCCCAGCATCTCAGCTGAGGTTGCAGAGAAGATGGCCGAGTTTCATGGGATGAGGATGCCCTTCAACAAGGAGCCCAAGTGGCTGTTTGGAACCATGGACAAGTGAGTCATTCAGCTCTTTACATCCCCATCCAGCCAGGAGAGGATTTGGAAACTCTCCTGTCAATAACAAGTTTACCATTCATGAGATAAGACGTGACACCAGCGATAACCTGTTGACAAATATGCCGGTCGTGGGCTTGTCAGGATGCGCTCCTGTTTGAAGGGCTTTTAAGTACATTTTATTGGCTGTTTGCAAGGTTGATGTTGCACAATGTTTGTCAGCGTGTGGTGATAAAGTCCGTTGTTGCAATCCATTGACCAGTTGCGAAGACACCTAAATACTCTTGTGGGCCTTTCCTGTGGGAATTTGACCTGTTGTGTGTCTGGCAATGCAAACTTCCACTTCGTAAAGCTGAGAGCTCAGCGGATGTCAAATCCAACATTAGAAAAGCCACAGACTTCAGCTTTGTGAAGCTAGTGAGAAATTAAAAAAAGAAACTGTCAAATCATTCTGAAAAATAAAATCAACTTTGGATTTTTACCACATCTTGTATTTTCCTTTGAATGGAGAAAGTTGCAGCATAAATGATTTCTGTGGATACGCTGACATGTGAACAAATTCAACACATAACAACGAATAACGAAATATCATTTTAAAACAACAAGTTTTTTTTATTCCCATTAAGTGGCTAAAATTATTGAAATGTGTTGAAACGGTTCTTAAAGAAATGGACTTTGCCTTCAGCAGCCTGATGCGATCCAGGGGACATTTGCTCCACTCCCTAATTGTAACACAAACAAAAATTTTGTTTAACTTAGATTCAGTCATGTGATGTTATTGTACAACACAGTTATGATATAAACTTCCTTAGAAGTTACAAAATAACCAGTTTTATAATTAATATTTGCTTAGATTTCATTAATCATAATTAATATTCACTAATACAAGTAATCAACATACAATATTAACAATTAATCAGTATGAAAAAAGATTTTTGTGAGTTAAAAGAAAGTCATTGTCATAACTGTGAAATAGTAATTTAACAAACAAATTCAGCTAATTATGATGGTAAAAACCTAATGTAGATGGTTTAAAACCCATTAACATTTATTTGACTTATAACAGTCCAAGACTAAAATAAAGTAGAGCTGACACATGATGATGTATTTGGTAGCTGATCTCAATTAAATGAGACCATTTGAAGTACTGATTTGAGATTTGATCCATTTGAAATAAAAACTCAGATCTCTTGAAAACTCATTCAAGGCACTTATAAAGATATAAGTGGAGACAAAGCCAAACCAGGCACATGTTATTATATGCTTCTGAGTTTGAGTTAATTTAATGTTCTTTCTTAGACGAAAAATATGGAGAAATATTTCTCAGAATTTTGTTTTCATAATCTTGATTGACATAATCAAACATAATATTCCCGACACAAATTGTTGTGGTGTACTTTTATGGTTGTGGCATATTTTCTGCAACATATTTTTAGCACGGACCTGCCCCAACAACTGATAAAGCAGAACACTAAAGGGTTAAAAGCTTCATTTCGTTGATGTGTTGAATTCCTAAAATGATTTGGCCTGCAGACCAGACTGGCTCTCTATCTTTGCTTAACAAAAAAGGGTTGCTGCTTCTATGATGTCAACTTTATTGAGCCTATTATGTGGATTTCCTCCTGAAGACTTGGAATAAAACCCTAAACAACCCAGATAGTAAAATAGAGCTTTTAAGCAAAGCAAGGAATACTGATATTCAACCGTACAAAGTTTAATGCAAAATAAATGTAAAACAATCATGTTGCATCTACTGTAAGCTCATCAGAGAGTCGTGTGTAACTGGCTGGCCGTAGCAATTTAATTTATACTGGACATCTTTTTACATCTAAACCTACTGTTAAGTGCTGAACACAAAAGACACAAATATTAATAAAACAAGCAACAAATGATACATTCATAAATAAACATTAACAAGCAGAAGCATACAGCTAACTATTTACATAGTTTCACTTACACATGCATACACACACATGTATGAACATATAAACAAAGAGGCATTAAAACGACCTGCAGCAATCATAAAAGACTACTGAAATTAGGCAGGAAATGCTTTGGGATTTATTGTCTGCTTATGAAAACAGGAACATATTGAGTTTGATTTTAAACGTAGGAAGCTGTAATGGACCTTAACCCACAGGAAGCCAAGGCACCATCAGCAGAATTGGATTTAATGGCCACGTTTACATTAGACTTTTTATTCCTCTTTAATTCAGAATTAAACATTAATCCACTTTAAACAGATAAAAAGTTACCATAAACACTTAATTCCTGATGCAAATGTTAATTCTGAATTAAACTTAATTCTGAATAAAGTGGCTGTTTTTTTTCCACTTTTTATTCTGATTCAGATAATTACTCTCTCATCTTCTATCATGTAAACCTTCATTCTGCTTTGAGTTCATTCCCGTTGTTCTGAGCATGCTGGTTCCCTTGTCCTGTCACCCTGATGAGCATAAATAGTGCTTCCTGTCTGAGGGAAACAGACTCAGACTGAGTCTGTTCACATGAAAGTGGAGTAGCATGCTAACAACTAGCTCCTGCTTTATGACTAGAATCCAAATCAAGCAAAAAATGGTTCTTAATATGACGTTTTCTCATGTTGTTGTTGAAAAGAAACAAAGCGTTTTTTTACTTCCTGTAGACGTATGTACGTACGGTACATCACTTCCGCAATCCAACCAATCAGAACCCTTCCTAATCCCTGGTTTTAAAACGGAATTACAAAAACATGTAAATATTTTAATTCAGAATTATTAATTTCAATTTAAAAACCATCATGTAACCGTAGCCTATGTCTGCATCCTGGTTATTTCCAGTTAAACACCTGTCATGGTCCTTCACCAGGTACCTTAGCCAAGTCATGAGGCTGAACTTCACCAGGGAGTCCCACCTGCGCCGCTTCAACCGCCTGCTGGCCTACAACCTGCCGCAGGAGATGGACATACTGAAGTGAGTTCCTGCACACACTCTGCGGCACATGCATGCTCTGCTTCCTCACATGCTTTTATGTAACAGGACGTGCACAACGTACATATCCTGTCATGACATCATCATATAAGAATGCTGCTTTCTGAGGCCTTTCCAAGAAAAGAGCCAGAACTTTGCAGAGCAGAGACATGTTGACTAGATTACATAACGGTGTGAAGTTAGACCAGAATCCAGTCAGGCAAAAGCCCTGTTATTAGGATTTGGCTCACAATACGGGACTGCTTGATTGAAGAGAACTAAGCTGTACGTTTGATATTTGTTTTCTCTTAGATCCACTTTGTAAAACGGTAAATTCAACATGTGTTGGTGTAAGGACCAGGCATTTTAACAAAGCATACATAGTACTGTCAATCTTGTTTTTTATTTGTTTTTTAAAAGAATGAAAAGGAGCAGATCTTAACGAAGGTCAGGATTTAGAAGTATACAACACTGGGAATTTTAGAGTGATCTTATCAGGACTCGTCTTAGATCAAGTCTTTAAACTTTAATATTTTCTGCATACTTTGTATTGTTGCCACCATTTTGTCAGGGGTTGAATGCAGAATTTACGCTGCCTGTTTCTGTAAGCCTTCCCTCTAAACTCTGATTGGTAAAAACTCCTTTAGGCATTGACTTGCTTTTAGAGCCCTGTAAGCCTTTTACATGCACAAGAAGCCATGCAACACAGCAGAGAGCATAGCTCTTAAACTGCCAGGTAACAGCCCAAGGCGATGCCTCCCAGATCTCTGACGTGTTCGTGTGTTTGCCCAGGTCGCTGCTGGAGTCCACCCATTCTCCTGTGGTGTTCTGCCACAACGACTGTCAAGAAGGTACCACATACCAACACAAACTCTCTCTGTGCTTTTAATTGCTTTTGTCTTTGTATAGGAGACCTAATGTTTGTGTTTGTGCTGCTTTCAGGGAACATCCTGCTGCTGAAGGGCCGCCAGAGCTCAGACAAACAGAAGCTGATGCTTATTGACTTTGAATACAGCAGCTACAACTACAGGTACTGTAGAAACAAGCATAAACTTCACATATAACAGGATCCGGAGAAACTCTTGGTGTGTTAATATTTTAGTTTTGGACTGTTCCTCTGAACAGATGACATTTGGAGGTGTCACTATGGATGATGGAAGCTATATGGGGGACTTTTCTCCTATTATCAAACTAGCAGAATAAAGAAATGGCGCGAGTCTGAGGCAACAGCGGTGTTTATTTGGATTCAATGACACATGCATGTTTGTCAAGCTGGTGTAAATACCTACCAGTGGACTCATGTGTTGATTAGATGCAGATATAAGTAGTTCCCAGGTGTACTTGGTGCACTGTTTTGAGTGAGATTTGCTAAGAATGACTAGAAAGAAAAGCAAGTGTGATCCAATTTTTTCTTTAGCAACAGAAAAGCCTTCAGAATTTACTCATTTAATAATCATTATACATACCTTTTACTTCATAGCTCATCACATTAACAAATATTTTGAGCAGTGAGTGACAAACACAAGAAATCCGGAGCACATGAAAGGCAGTGAAAGATTTTGGAAAATATATAAAGTGGTCTTGTTCTGTAAAAAAGTTTGTTTTTTTAAGCCAACCTTTTCCTGACAAAAGGAAATGAAACTTAAAGACAAAGGGAAGGAAGTTCTATTTTGGTTGTTTTGTCCTTGTGCTCCAGCCAATGTTACGTATTGTTTGGTGTTTTTAACAGAGAAGCTGCGTGTTGTAGCTGTCAGCAGGTTGTCAGACAGCTTGTAGAAACCTGGCCGTTTTTCCTGCTTCTACACGAAACGACTTGGCTCTTATGGACCTTTTTCTTCCAGCTGTTCCATAGGAAAACACACAAGGGTTCCTTCATAGAAATCTTATGTCTTCAATGTTGAAATTTACTTTAACTGGCCCTTTTATAGAGCAAACTCTCAACCCCGTTCAAACTGAATAACCAGCTGTTCTTTTCTGTGTTTGTACCACAGAACCATTTAGATGATATATAGTTGTTACAGGCCGATCTAATTAACCCCCCCCCCCCTACACACACACGTGTTTATGTTTGTGACCAAGTTGCAGAACCATTTCAGTAAATCCCAGACAAAAAGGCATAAAAATGTACAGATATTTTTAAAGCTGGGGGTGATTTTGAAAACAGTCCCAGGCCCCTGATAACAGTGTGGGAAGCAGCTTCCAAGTGCTACATTAGGACACCTCTTGCAGACATAGTCTGCTGTATTTGTGCTGGGTTAAATCGCTCTGACTGCAGAGGGGAATTAAATCAAACATTGTTTATCTGACATAGAAATGAAGCAATTATTTTATTACCTACAATTAAAGCGTTTGCTAGTTTAAACTAATCTGCTTTTAATCGGCGCACGTTGTTAAATAACGTGTCACGAATCAGAAAAAGCTGCATGTCAGTCGTCACTTCCTTCATATGCTGGACATCAGGTGGTGGAGATCAAATCAGGACCAGCTGTGTTTACGCACGGTTAAAACACGGAAGGCAGAATACAAGAGAAACCTTCAGGGACGGGAAGCAGAGGCAGTGAGTGAAAGTTCCAGATAAAAAAAACAAAACACACAAAAAAAATTCCAAAGTCTCAGGGTTTCTGAAAAAAAAAAACACTAGGAAGTTTGGCTCTGACTCAAAGAAACTTTCAAAGCTCCAGGTCCTTTAACTGCCCCACACACACACACACACACACACTCATACACACACAGACTCAGTTTGATTGAAGCATGAGCCAATCTCTTTACAGGATACAATAGATAATAAGATTAAATACTTAAATGAAACTTTATGGAAAAACTAAACAAAACAGAAAATTGTTTTATTGGATCCTTGTGTGTGTATAAGCAGATATTGAGTTTTTCAATAAACGACAATGAAATTCTGTTTACGCTGCAGGGGATTCGATATCGGCAACCATTTCTGTGAATGGATGTACGACTACAACTGTGAGGAGTTTCCCTTCTTCAAGGTCGATGCCCAGAACTACCCTTCAAAAACCCAGCAGGTGTGTGTTAACTAGTTTTAATGTGCTGATGTTTATTTATTTGGTTTTCCTCTGAGCGTACCACTTACTGCTGTGAGATGTTTGTGCTTAGCTCCACTTCATTGAAAGCTACCTGCGTGAGTCCAGTCCAGGGTTTGCCAACCTTAGTGCAGAGGACCAAATGAAGTTAAAGGAGGACATGTATGTGGAGGTGAACAGGTGAGTCCAACCTGACACAGTCAGACTCAATGCAAAGCTTACATTTAAAAAGCTTGTTGTTTTTCGTCCTTATTTTTAAAGTAAAAAGTGTTTTTCTGTTTCTGAGTGCAGGTTCTCTCTTGCATCTCACTTCTTTTGGGGCTTATGGTCCATCATCCAGGCCCGACTGTCCACAATCGAGTTTGGATACCTGGTAACCTTTTTATCTCTCAGTTTTCGTTTGATCATTATGCCTGCCGTGTTTGTATGTTTACCTCCTGCTGGATGCAGTGTTGTTATCTGGTGTTGAAACAAGGTCAGAGGCTGTCAGCAGACTGCCTGAAATTATGTCATGACCTCAGGCAGGACAGAGGTTTTAACAGCTTCATGCAATATTAATATTAATATTTACAAATTCAAAAAACTATTTTTTATTTACAGTTTTCAGTGAGACATGTTGGCTGGACTAAAACATCTTACGAGCAGATTCTGGGAATAGTGTTGGCAAAATGAACAATGAACAAGTAATTGATGTTCTCACATGAAACCTTGGCTAAGAGATAGCTGCCCTTCCTTTACATGATAAGCTATTTCAGAAATTCATCATGTCTTCTGTGTGTTACAGGATTTAAATTCAGTTCTGAATCATATATTTTTTTTCATATACTCATTATTGGGCTTTTTTGAATTGCAGGAGTACGCCCAGGCCAGATTTGACGCCTACTTCCAGCAGAAAAAGATCTGGGCTGCTTAATGGAGCAAGATGACCGGAAGATTCGACAGCCAAAATGTCAGGAAGTGGACATCCAGGCTGATCCAGATTCCACGATCTACGCTTTACTTACTTTCCCTGCCTTCAAAGGGATTCGCAGCCTACTGTTGGTGTTGTGTTGACCAAAGCCGAAGCTTAATCTCATGGCTTGGTGCTTAAAGTACGCCATTGTAGCTCAAAGTTTACACTGCGCTACTACCTGAAGACCAACAATTCAAAGCAGAAAGAGAAGACATCAAATTTTACTAACTCTCATTATCAGTCAGGGATGCTCTGCTTCTGTCTTGTTTAAAGCATATTGACATGCTAACATGCTGGTTTTGAGTAGGAGAACGGTGGATTTCAGTCATAGCTAGATCGAAAATGTTAACATTGCATCAATGTGTATGTATAGATCATTCCCTAATGGAAATGCTCTATGGGAAAGAACCAAAATGCAAACTTCTCTGAGTAGTTTTGCTCACTGAGGCAGCCAGTTGCTAACGATGTAATATTACATTATATATAGATTACTATATATAGATTTCAGTGTGCCAGTAGCCTGGCCCTGTCCGGTACTGGTGGGCTGATTAGGTTGGTGGAATCATGACTTGATCTACTGGTCTGATTTTCTGTATACTTGCTGTTTGTTCGATTTTGTTTTTTTAAATGGATGTGTTTGACATTATCTTTTGGCCTGGGCCGATACAGTTATTTTGTATTTTGAAGAAAGTGACATTTTTCCTGGGTGGCTCCATCAAATCAAAACCAAGTCGTCTGATTGCGATGCTATTATTACTAGTAATCCTCCAACAAAGAGTAGAGGTGTGGAGGGTTTTAAATATTTCTGATCACTGTGACAAGTAGACAAACATCTTCATCTTCTGTGTTGTCTGATGGACATGGCTGCTAAGTGTTGTATTGGCAATCATATGATAGAGAGGACAGAACAGTACATATAACAGTGGTGATTGATTTGGTGACTGGTCACTGGTGTTTGGGTGCAAGTGCCTGCTACCTGCCTGCTACCAAGTTGCCTCATCATTGAATCCATAATCCAGCACAATGTGGTGACATCATGCAGCACAGCTGATTTTTACTTTACCTACTTTTTGGCAAGTTGTAAATGAGCTGCTGTGCAGTTAATCTGCAACCGAATTTAATCTAATAGCTCATTAGGAGACTTATTTATCCTCAAATCAAGGCTAATATTGTGACTGCTGTGCACTTTAGGATGGTAAAATTCTGACTTTAGGCACATTTAACAAAAAAATAAAACACTGTGATGGATGACTCTAAATGTTATAATTTCAGGTGTTGTTCAGTGCAGAGGGTTAAAAAAAGTTTTAATTAGGTGTTGAGCACTAACCCCCATAGTTTTACGAGACACTTAAATATTTAACACTTACTGCTAAGACAGCCTTCACATAAAAAAGTGTTTATGTCAACTACAACTGTCATTACATCTGATAAGATGTTGTAAAAACACTTCAATCACATTTGTTTTCAGGGTTTCAAACCGAAGAGGCTATCTCGAACTCCGCATTTCCTGAGCTATCTATTTAAATATTTGTTTTTGCTGCATGCATTTCATAAAATACAGAAAAATCTGGTTGAAAAAGATATTTTCTTTCAAAACTGAAAACAAAGTCAAGACCAAACAACCATTCGTGCAATAGCTTTTGGCTAGTTGTTCAGCTAGCTCTATCTAGCTTATGCTAACTTACAAACTCATTCTGACCTGTGTAAGGCAACTAATTTTAATCAAAACCTTTAAAATTGCACCTATAGATGAACCACTCAAGATTCATGTTAAACCTCACCATATTGCAGGATAAGAGTAACAGAAGATAATAACTAGGTTAGCACTGATTAGATTCCAGTCCAACACTCATTAGATTGTTTGTACTTTTTCAAATTAGGGAATATTTCTTTCTTAGAGTCATTAAATGAAGGATGCTCTTCAACATCAGCAGTTTGTATCTGCTATGAACAGCTCTAAAGCTTCAAGCCCTTTAGTTACAAAAGTTTCCTCCAACTGTTGACTAATTTAGCATTATTCTGAATTAATTAGGACATGTTGACAGTTGCTATACTTTAGCTTCACCTCCAAATTAGCTCACACATAATGGAAAACATACAAAAAATGTTTAATGTTACCTTAAAAACTAATGGGGTCACTATGCAATATACTGCTTAGTTAGGGATTTTTAGTTATTGTCAACTAAAGACCACTTATTAGCTGAATGTGTAAATAAATGAGTAATTTGCTAAGTTAAGAATTAACCATTGTCATATGGATGAGGGCGTTTAGCAGGTCCCCTCAAAAGATCACAGTGGTTGTAATATTGCTTGACATCTGCCAAAATGCAAAATACTTCCTTTAGATTGCCAGTAAAGTGTAGAAAATACAAATGACACTGTGTGAAATGTCTCATCATGGTTATGTTTAAAGGTTGGACAGCTGTCATTTGTAGCTTTCATGCTACTGAGTGCTGTCCAACCTCGATAAGGCTGATGTGCACCTATATTCATTCTTGTGTAGCCATGGGGATTTTTAGTACATTTAGATCTATTTCCTGTTTGTCAATCTGTGAGATTTAGCAGCATATGAATATGTGATGATGACAGTTGAAAATTGCATTTATCACTACATTATTTAAATACTGAACTGGTCACTACACACTTAACCTGATACTGGAACCAATCAGAGGCATTTGAATGTCCACAGGGGCACTTTTGAAGATGGAGAAAATCCAAATGAAATGAAAATATTCTTGCTGAACTGTGACTCTTAAGATGTTGAAATGTAAGTTTCACTTTACTTGCTAGTGTAACCTATTTATATTTACTTTTGAATGTGTTTAATGTTTAGATTTTCTATTTTGATATACTGGACTTGAGGTCCACTAACAGACTGTGCAGTGGCTTGTTCTGTACAGATATTAATATGTAAAGTGTTACTGGTATATCTCTACAGTCTGTGTTTTTTTAAAGAATCCCATCCAGCTATGCTTTCTTCTGCCTAACCTGACCTTTTCTTTTAGTAATTTTTCTTTGACCCCTCCCCTCCCCCTTATACTTACCCGTTCACTATTTACTTTGTTGTAAAAAAAAACCAAAAAAAAAAACCTTTCGACACGTTAACATACTACATTCCATACTAAACACTAAAACTGCAGAATCACACACCCTTTGGAGCAAAAGGCCTGAAAACCTGGCTCTGATTGGTTCTCCCAGTACATCTGTAATTAGTAAAGAACAAATGTGCACCCCACTTCTGTTTCTGTCATTGTAATATTCACATACAATTATGTAGAAAAAATATCAATTATAGATAATCACAGAGATGTACTTTTTTTATTGCAAACCTTACTATTCCTTGGAGTGATGCTTTGTTCTGTGATGAGCAACCGCCACTGCACTAGGATGTTATTTACAGCAACCACCTCTGCTGTGCAGCTATACTGAATGCATATGTACTCTGTAATCTAAAAATGTTTTGGGTGAGCTGCTGTAGCACAGAAATGACCTTGGCTGTAAATTTACTGCTTTGCACAAATAAAGTTTAAAAGAAGCAAAGTGCTGTGGGCGTCATGTTTTCACACAGGAAATGAATGCACCCAAGGTGACTGAGGGAGTTTCAAGCTGAAAGTCTTGACTAATAACTTGTAATTCAGAAACTATTCTGGATGTATGGTTTTAGTAGATATGGATTTACAGTATATGTCTATATTGGAATGTAAATCTGATTTTATCAAATTCTTCAGAGACAAAATTCTAATATTTGTTCATTTTGCTTAATATGCTAGGTGCTTTTCAGTACATCTGCAATTATGTATTTATATTCAGTGTCCTATATGACAATATGATAAGTAAACACAAGAAATGTCCATGTAGGCACACTTGGTCGGCCTACCAGTTTGGTCCAGTGAAACCAATCAACAACAAAAAATTTACTGAAATTCTTCATAAATGTTTCTTCAGGTTATCCCTAACTATTGTTTATTTTGAGATCTGAAGATATTAGATGGATTTTCACACGTTTCACACAGTTTTATCTGTCACTTTTGTCTTGACTACTGTAATGCCCTGCTTTCTGGTCTTCCCCAAAAAACTGTCTCAGGTTTACAACTCCTTCAGAATTCAGCAGCAAGTGTCCTGACAACGACCAGAAGGCGGGCCCATATTACACCACTTTTACGATCACTGCATTGGCTCCCTGTGTGTTTCAGGATCGATTTTAAGGTCATTTTAATGGTTTTTAAATGTCTTAATGGTCTTGCACCTTCTTATCTCTCAAACTTGCTTTTACCCTATGAACCCTCGCGATGCCTGCGGTCCTCCAAAGTCAGGACACACACCCACGGAGGCGTCGTTCCAGTGGCGCGGCCCTCACCTGTGGAACAGTCTGCCGGAGGACCTCAGGGTTGCAGAGAACATTCATATTTTTAAGACTCGGTTAAAGACCCGCCTTTTTAGCTTAGCTTTTAGTTGATATTCAGTTATTTAAGTCTTAATTAGCTCCGTAAAGTTTTGTATTTTATATTCAGCCTTTGATGGTTTTTTATTACTTTTGACGTTATATACCCTGCCTTTTATTGTTTTTAGATCCTTCCAGTGTTTCCTCTCCGGGGGTCCGTCTGTGTTGGGGGTGGTGTCCGGCTGTTGCTGATTGCTGGTGGGGGCTGGTGTTTCAGCCAGGTCTCC